>CM076581.1:1471154773-1471418921 GCA_034641835.2 Pinus albicaulis
TATGTGTTATCTAAATATATAAGGCAAATTCCTTATTTAGATTGTTCAAGTGTTTCTTTCAAATTAATAGTCAATGGTAATAATATGATTACCTAAAATATAAATTGGATGGTTAAATTTTCACAGTAAAGGATTTCCATTATATTGATTAAACTTTCAAGTATTATAATTAATGAGTATGTTTGAGAGAATTAAGTGGGAAAATTCAATGTATGATGGATATACAAAAATGGATCAACTACATCAGCTTGACACTTGTGCTCAATATTATCCCTTGCATTTAGATTTATATGAAAGGTGATTTATCTAAACCATTTCATGCCACTTTAATAGGAATATTGAATCATGATGGAAGGACCTAATTGTATGCGGGGTGAGAGATTGCAAATTTTTTTTATGAAATATATGGAGGTGTGGATAATTTAATTTATTTTAATTTAGATATTGATTTTCACTAAAGGTTAAATTTGGTATACTAAACTACAAAGAATATAATTTGTAAAGATGAAAAGGGGGGAGAAAAAAGACATCTTAAGGAATATCTATTAGAAACAAAAGAACCTAGAAGAAGGAAAAAGAAAACAGTAATTGGAAATCATTATCCCAATGAGATGGGGAACACTGAATAAGATAAAGAACAAGGAAGTTGAGATATGTTTCTTTGACAAAGAAATTCTAATATTCAAAGTTTCAAAGAAATCCATGTTGTGCATAAGACCATGGGATTTAATGGTTCTATGATGCCTCATGGGTGTATCATGTGAGCTTAAAAATTGGCCATGGGTGCTCTTTCTACTAGTGTTGGAGAGCTATAAATAAGAGGTAATCCACCTAGTGCATGTCCATATGGGGAACTAGTATTTGGTATAGCATATATTGGTATTTTGAGCTCATTAATTGCACAAGTAAGAAAGAAAATGAATATAACAAGAAACTGAATCACACAAGAAAACAAAGGGAATTTTATGTGGTAAAACCCTAATAGTGTGTCAAGGAAACCTCCACAGGGCAAGGGATTGGAATTCTTATTACACAAAGTAAAGAGTGACTCTCCAACATTACATCAAGCCTCTCAAGCAACATCATTTTTAATACAAAAAAATTGTTACATAAATCCATATGGTTACACATTTGTCTGAACTGTAAAAACAAATTTATTAAGATAATTGCATTTTAACAATCATTTGATTGTTATCATTCTTAACAATCTCCAGCTTGAAAACAATTTTCTAATCCCTTGCCCATGCACATTCATCATTTTTTTTGCAAGGCAAGAGAATCCAAACACCACCGCAGCTTCTCTACCAATATTGGTTTCATGAACATGTTTTCACAAATCTCCTATGTGTGGACCTTCTTAAGAGCTACTTTGTCGCCATCGATCACATGTCTTACAAAATGGTATCTAACATCAATGTGCTTAGTCTTGCTATGATAAGTCGGATTTGTAGCAAAATGAATAACACTCTGACTGTCACAAAATACATTCACTCTCTCCTGCATCCTTCCAAGCTCATCAAGTAGACCTTTCAACGATATTCCCTCTTTATAGGCATCTTAAGCATATATATACTTTGCTTCAATAGTGGACAAAGCAATTTTTTCTTGAAGCTTTGACATTCAGCTAATTTCTCCACCTGCAAGAGTAAAGACATATCATGTAGTAGATATCCTTTTGTCCAAGTCACCTACATAATCAACATCCACATATTTGTAAACTGAATCTCCACTACCATTAAATATGATACAATGGTCACTTGTGCCTCTCAAATACTGAAGCACCCATTTCACTACTCGCTAATGTTCTTCTCTTAGATTTGCCATGAACCTGCTGGCAGCTCCAACTGCATGCGAAAGGTCAGGTCTTGTAGATATCATCTCATACATTAAGTTGCCTACTTCATTTGCATATGGTACACAAGACATATACTTATTTTCTTTATCAGTTCTAGGACTCAAACTCGAAGAAACCTTAAAATGGGAAGCTAAAGGAACAGTAACAGGTTTCACATTGTCAATATCGAACTTTGAAAGTATTTTCTCCACATACTTCTGTTGTGATAACCAGAGCTTTCCATTTTTCATGTCTCTACCATTAAATATGACACAATGGTCACTTGTGCCTCTCAAATACCAAAGCACCCATTTCACTGCTCGCCAATGTTCTTCTCTTGGATTTTCCATGAATCTGTGGAAAACCCCATCTGCATTTGAAATGTCAGGTCTTGTAGATACCATCACATACATTAAGTTTCCTACCACATTTTCATATGGTACATGAGACATATACTTATTTTCTTCATCAGTTCTAGCACTCAAATCTAAAGAAAGATTAAAATGGGAAGTTAAATGCACAATAACAAGTTTCACATTGTCCATACCGAAATTTGCAATTATTTTCTCCACATACTTCTATTTTGATAACAAAATGTCTTCATTTTTTTTTTCTTTGTGTATCTCCATGCCCAAGATATATTTTGTAGCTACAAGATTCTTCATATCAAATTTCCCAGAAAGTTGAGCCTTTAACCTATTGATCTCTTCCATTCTTTTGCTTGCAATAAACATGTCGTCAACATACAAAACCAATATAATGAGTATGTCATTGAAACTTTTAAAGTACACACAATTATCATACTCACTTCTAGTGAAGTTTTGGCTCACCATGAAGGAGTCAAACTTCTTGCACCACTGCCTATGAGACTTCCTTAGGACAAACAATGATTTCTTGAGCTTGCAAAATAATCTTCTATTGCGACCTTGTACAAAATCTTCTAGTTATTCCATATATCTCTCTTCATCCAAATCTCCATGAAGAAAGGTTGTTTTAACATGTAATTGTTCTGACTCAAGATAAATTAATGCAGTTAGTGCTAACACAATACGAATAGAAACAAGGTAATAAAATATCATGAATTTCAATACCTTCTACCTGAGAATACTCATTTCCTACCAGCCTCACCTTATATCTTCCAATACGTCCATCAACATTTCACTTCAATTTGAATACCCATTTGCATCCAAAAACACTTCTCCATTTAGGAAAGTCTACAAGATCCCAGGTTTTGTTCTTGGCTAAGGAATCCATTTCCTCGTCCATAGCCTTCTTCCATTTTTCACTATTTTCATTATCCATTGCTTCCTAATAACAAGAAGGTTCTGCATCTTCAGTAATCAACATAATATATGAAGCAGAATATTCATACCTTTTGGGTGTTATTATTTCCCTTGTAGACCTACTTAGAGTGCCTGGTTGTTGAAATGGTTCTTGAACTTCTACAATTTCCTTTACATGTTCTTCACCCTTTTCTTCAGAAGTATCTTTTTCCTTCCGAATTTCCGAAAAAAAATTAGTCTCCAACTGAATTAATTGATTCGGCGATACATTTTCTTGTTCAAAATTTTCATCATCTGATTTTAGAAGAGAATATTCATTAAATATTACATATCTACTAATGACTATCTTATGTGAATAAAGATCCCACAACATGTATCCTTTCATAGCATCGCCATTTCCAACAAAGACTTAACATTTTTCTTTTGGGTCTAACTTAAAATGCTGATTTTTTGGAAAAATAACATAGGCATTACAACAACAAAAACTTAAATGTGAATAATCACAACACTAACCCCACCAAACTTCTTCGGGAATTTTGCAATTAATAGAACTAAAGGCGATTTGTTTACCAAATAAAAAGTTGTGGATATTTCTTCTGCCCACAAATCCTTTTGTAGGTTAGCATTGTTGATCATGCTTCTCACTCTCTCCATAAGAGTTTGGTTCATACGTTCAACAATGCCATTTTATCGAGGAGTGTAGACAACAATGTTATGTCTAGCAATCCCTTCATCCTTGCAATATTGTTTAAATTATAAGGAATTAAATTCATATCCATTGTCAGCTCTTAAATATTTAATTATTTTTCCTGTTATTTTTCTACCATAGCTTTAAATTGTTTAAAAAAATTAAATATGTTATCCTTTATTTTTAACATATCGACCCACACTTTCCTAGATAAATTATCAATAAATGTTACCAAGTAAGATGCACATCCACAAGATACTATAGGAGATGTTCCCCAAAGATCAAAATGAATATAGTCCAAAAGTCCTTTATCATTATGACTACCAGCTTTAAATTTATGTTTACATTGTTTTCCATATACACAATGTTTACAAAAATCCAAACTTAATTATTTCAAATTAGGAAGTAATTTTTGATTCACCTTAAGGCCCTTCTTGCTCATGTGACCCGGTCATTGATTCCATAAGCGAGTATCTTCTCATGCCTTCTCAAATACAGTCACTGCCTCATTGACCTAAGTAATTCCTTTAAGTTTGTAAAGGTTTTCGATCTTCTCTTCCTTCATAACAACCAAAGTGACCTTTGAAACTTTCACGACTCCACCTTAACATGTAATTTTATAACCCTTCGAGTCCAATACTCCCAAAGAAATCAAATTCTTTTGCAACTCGGGTACATTATAACATTAGCCAATGTTCTAAATGTATCATCATACATTTTAATTTTGATATTTCCCACCCCAACAGTTTGACAAGGTACATTATTACCCATAAACATAAAATTACCATTCGCAACTTGATATGAAGCGAACCAATTTCTATGCGAACTCATGTGATGAGAAGCGCCAGAATCTAAAAACCAGTCTTCATAATGCTGAGAAACATTGAAAATAGGAAAATATTCATCTATCATACCTGATTCAACAGATAAAACTTCATCATTCATATATGACTCAACTTGATTTACTTCCTTCTTTGAGTTTTCAAAGGAATCCTTTATTTTCCAACAGTCTTTCTTGAGATGCCCTATTTTGTTGCAATACTAGAATTTGGCTCTACACTTCTTGCCTCTAGAATTTGATATTGAAGAACTTATTGCTTTCTCTCCTCTTTCCTTGGATTGGCCTTTGACTACCATACCTTCCAGCACGGAAGTTTCAATGATAGACTTCCTCTGTACTTATTCAGATAACAGAGCTCTCACAACAGAATCAAATTCTAAAGATGCGGTTGTGTTCAAACTGATAGAAGTCGCAAAGTGATCCCAAGACTCGGAAAAGGATCATAACAAGGTAATGGCTTTATCTTCTTCTTCAAATTTAACATCCATATATGTCAATTGGAAAATAAGTGTATTAAATAAATTTACATGTTCTGCAATTTTAGTGCCCTCCTTCATCCGGAGACTATACAACTACCTCTTCAAATATATTTTCTTGGTTAAAGACTTGGTCATGTACAATGTTTCCAATTTACAAACACGCTATTGAGGTTTCTTCAACAATTTTGAAGAGAACTTCATCCACCATGCACAACCTAATGGTAATGAGAGCTCGGACATCCAAGTCCTCCCAATCCAATTTTTCATGCCAATAGGTTTTTTTCTAACCCCATCTAATGTTTTGTGCAACCCTTGTTGCACCAACAAATCTCGTACCTTTAGTTTCCATAATGCAAATTTGTTCTTACTCATGAAATTCACCACCTCAAACTTAGCATTAGTCATTTTAGCCATTTTCTTCCTACATGGGCTCTTTCGAGGTTCCTTTATTGGTTTCTTTCAAAAAATTCTTCTACTAGAGTTTCCTCCCCCCTTATTTATTTATTTATTTTCTTTCAACTAGGGTTTTCTCTTAAATTTCCTGCCTCCTTGTTTCAAAATTTTCATCTATGGATTTTCTAAATTTCCTTCTGTTGGTTCACTTGGGTTTCTCTAATTCCCTTTTACAATTTTCAGGTAATCTTTTACAACAAAAAACCCCTTTTTCATCTCATTCTACAAAAACCCTATTTTAAACTTATTGTTCACATAAAGTTTTAAAAACTTCATAAACCCCATAAATTATTTTCAACAATTTTTTAGATAATTTATCTTTCCTCCATAGAAAAATATCTTAGGGTTTTTATTTAAATAACCATACTTTATTCTTTTAGAATTTAAAATGAAAACTCTTCTATTGTTTTATCAAATACTCGTTATGTTTGTTCGACACTTTCTAGTAGGCAGGTCCAAGGTCAATTTTCAGCGATTCAGGGTTTCTGGGCAAATTGCTCTCATGCACATTATCACTTGATGATTGTGGCTCTTCCAACAACTTCAAAACCCCCAACGATTGCTCAGGTTTACCTTCTCAAATTTGGATGCTCCTGGATCAACAAGCAAGCAATGACTCTTTCTATCATCGAGCTTGATTCAGGACAACAAATTTGAAACAACGAGCTTGCTTCATGAGGAAAACTCTGAAACAACGGGCTTGCTTGACTTTGTTTCAAGGCTTGGTGGGCCCGACTTGGCCTTTCTACATAGGAGGCTCCTTTGCAAGTGTATTTCTTCTTCCTTGGTGCCAAATGAAGTCAAATGGGTTGTTCCCTTGCGGCCCATCAATTTTAAAATTCTTTTAGACATTTTAAAAAGGAATTTTTGGCCATCATCGACTTTGTGGGTTTCCAACAGGCTTATACTTACTTCACGTCCCTCACACTCTTGCTCTAATACCACTTGTTGGTATTTTGAGCCCGTTAATTTCATAGGTAAGAAATAAAATGCACATAACAAAAAATTGAATCACATAAGAAAACACAAGGAATTTTATGTGGTAAAACCTTGACAATGTGTCAAGGAAACCTCCACAGGGCAAGGGATTGGAATTATTATTACAAAAAGTTAAGAATGACTCTCCAACATTACATCAAGCCACTTGGGAAACGCCATTTTTAATATGAAGACTTTGTTACATGGTTCTCTATGGTTACGCAATTGTTTGAATGATAAAACAAAATTTACTAAGATAATTACATTTTAACAATCATTTAATTGTTGGCATTCTTAAACCATAGAGGAGGTTTGAAATATTATGGAGGAAGAGGGTTAATAATTTCTGCCTCATAATCCTCAAGTGATTGGAGAGAACCAAGTCAGACTTTGAAGATATAAAATAACCATCCTTGAATATTGTAGTAATGAGGGTTAAATACAAAATGGTTCCAAGTCTCATGTTTTTAGGAGAAAATATGGCAAGTACAACGCTCTTAAGGAATATGGTGTTCTATCTCAATGAGAATATTGTGGGAGAAAATTTTGAGTTGGTAAAGTGGACTGTCAAGCTACAATGTAACTTGACACTATTACATTTGGGGTCTAAAAACAACATTTATTTTCAAATTTACACATTGAGAATAGTCTTTCAAGAAATCAATTCCTTTTTAATTTAATTTAGGTTTTACATGAATTTGTAAACATTGTTATATTGTTGTCCTTGGTAAACAACATAAGTATGCCTACATTTCTACATGTCAATAAGTCGATAGGTGTGGAATTTTCATCTCACCTAAATTGTTAATTTAATGATGTCACAAATGGTTGTTAAACAAATGGGAACCTGCCATTTCATGATGTGTGAAGTGAGCATGAGATCAAGGTTACGTCAATCGAAATGAAATTAAGGAACATTGATTAACAAATTCAAAGGAAATTGAAATTACATACAATCATTGATATAGGGATGTTAAAAAGAGCACTTCACTATGCAATCCTTGTCTTGTAACCCTTCAATTCTACTTGTTAAAAAGCACTATAAGTGATGTTAAGGAGTATTACTAGTGATTTTGAGTTCAATATGGGAAAATTATGACCATACATGGCCATAGTATCTTGATTTTGGTGATTATTTATCAACAATGTCAAGGTACTATAACCATGTATGTGTAATAATCCTTGTTCCCTCAATGACTTACAAATGTTACGGGGTACCCAAAATTTTATTTTTCTTTTTATTAGCCTGAAAATAAGCTTTGATACCACTTTGTCACATACCCCTACTAAATTTATCCTAACCACACTTGCAAAAACTTGATTTTCATCTTTCATGCTTTTTGTTAAACACTTTACATGTAAACCTTTCTTCAAATACTTTGTATACAACCAATTAAGTAGTATTTTTCATGTATACATTTTTTCAAACATTTTAAATGAAATCAAATAAGAAACATTGTTATGATTCCACTTGTATAATACTAATTGAAATATACCACTCAATCATGCAACTTTTAATTCATGTCTTTGTGGTATTTTATCAAATAATTTGTATGCAAATTTGTAATAAAACATCTTTAACACATTTATTCAAATGATTTGCATGCAAATATACATAGATCAGCTACAACATTAGTATCATACAACAATTCTAACATACAACAATAATATCCCTATCCATAAAACAACATTTCCATTGGGGCATTTCATCAAACAATCTGTATGCAATGAAGCATTAAACCATTTAGGAATTTCTTCAAACACTTTGTATGCAAACTAATGTAGAAATTTCCTCAAGGAATATATCCTAAATTATAGCAGTATAAATTTTGAAACTGAACCAGATGATCAATGGAATTTCCCCTCATTATGGTCCAAGTTTCAACCTCTAAACCTCGCAGATGAAAATTTATAGCATAAATGCCAACATGCCCTATTTAATGCATGATTTTAGGAGCATCAATGAAGCTAGACTTCCTTTGATCATATCTCCTAAAATATCATGACCTATTGTGGAAAAAAATAACCCCCCTTTTTATATTAGTATCATAATAAAAATGGGGACCCTTTAACATTTTTAATTTGAATTTGCTTTAAAATCTCCTTTAAAAATCCAACTAACCTTTTTTATTTTATACTTTTATTTATTATTATTTTTAATTTAATACTTCGTATAATAAAACATATAATAAGGCTCTATGGCCAAGAATTGCCTTAGTCAAGATTTAATCAAACAAACCTAAGTATTGGGCCATTTTATTATATTAAAGTTTCGAAATAATGGGCTCCTCACATTTACTCTTGACTCATAGCTCATAGGTCTTATCCCAGGTTGTTCCTAATTCGCACTCTTTGAATATCTTTGAGATAGACCACCCATGATTATTTGGCATGTTACAGGCACACTTCAGCCTTTTTATTAGTCATACGTGCCATGTCATTTACGCTTCATCCCGACCCTTCATTCCCAGGAGATACATATTAACCACTTTTTTTAAAGCATTAGGATAAGAATGCATTGGGACAACGCATAGCATCTGGCCCCACATTTACCTTTACTCATGCTTTATCATTGGACGAGATACATCGCTTATCCATATTTTACCACTCTTACTCAGTCAACTCCTTTATTATACAAAAATTTCTTTTTCATCTGGGATTTCCCTTTCAAGATGACTCAATATATTCATTCAACACTCAATTGACTATGCATTGGAACATGCTAGTTCCCATTACACATTAGCTTGGAGCCTAATCAGCCGAAGCGTTCCCAAATAACGTTTATTTTGTTCCTTCTAGGATTTACCCTGCGGGATGATGTAACCTCCCACACCACCTGACAACTCATCCTTTTTTTATCAATAAATCCATGCCAATTACCACCCTTAAAACTTCATCACCCAGAGACAAATAATTTAAATTCATGCTTATATTAAATCATGTACTTACCATTATATTAATTCAATTTATTGCTACATTGATAGATATTTATGCCTCTGATAATTGATTTAACTTATAATTTTATGTGGTTATATGCAATTTCTTGTGATAAAACCTTCTAATTCTTGTTTTTTTCTAGAATAGTTGATTACTGCATAAATCCCTACTTCAACTGCTAGAATGGTGAAAGGAAATAAGAAAAATACTCCACAACAAACAGCCAGGTTGTTCACAGAAATAATTGATGAAAATTTGTCAGATACTTTTCTCTTTTTTGATATTGTATGTACGAGAGATTTTAGCCATTTGTTATCACTGGAAAATCGGACAAGCAAAGGTGAAATTATCTAATGTCAGGAAGAAATATTTACAAGGTAGAAAGACATTAGAGAATCTGAAGTATTTAAAAATATCTAAGGTCTAAAAGGAAAAATCAAATTGTGCAGAGAAGGAACCAATTAAATGCACCTTTGCGTGCATAATTCTTCGATAAATGTGCCTTGCACGGCTTTTCCTCAAAAATCCGCGCGGCCCTGAAATTGGCGGAAGTCACTTTCAGAGACCACAAGGCACACTCCAGGACATTGATCCCACACTTGAGGCCACCTAAGGACAGTCGCTCAAGCCTCCTTAGGACCTCAAGGGAGCACGCAATGGAATAAATGTGGCACACAATGGAATCACCCTCCTCTCTAGGGTCACCATCCACAATGTACCAAGGGAGGGAAGGAGGATTTGAATTCTCCTATAAAAGGCCACCAAGAGATGAACAATATGAGAGCACATTGTTATGTTGGCCAGAATTTCCCCAAGAAATACCAGCAGTGTGTTATCCGGAGCAAAGATAGAGGGGAATTAGTTGTTGTCCATCCAACAACTCCAGTCCACCATAGTAGAGAGAGAGAGACTTTGCACCAAGGTAGCTCAGAAGTAAAGACATCCTTGCATCGGGACTTGGAGCTCCATAGTTCCAAGGGCCCCTTGGCAAGTACGTTAAAGTTTCATCTTAATTTCCTACAAGCACTCAATAAGAGGGGACGTAAGTGTCGTTGTTTGGATTATTGAATTTGTTTGAATCTATTTAGAGCTTTTGTTTTAATTGTTTTAGTTTTAGTTTATTTTTTATGTTTGAATGTGCATGCTATTTCTCTATCTAGTATGTTTATGTTTTTGCATGTTCCACTAACTTGCTTTACTCCATCTATTTTCTTCCTATGACCAATAACTTAAGAGGGAAAAACCACCCCTCTTAAGCAAGTGTGATTTGGTACATTCATGCGTCAAACACACTAACACAGGATTGGAAACTCCACTAACTTTTATTTACAAGTTTATGTGGTTGTACCTTTTTGCAGAGACCTTCGTCTTTTCTATGGAGTTGGGCTGTAACTGCCCCCTTTCTCTCCGTCACTGTCTGGTTCATCTCTAGTGACAGGCTAAAGCTAAAGAGCTCCCAAAATTTTACTTTTCAGGAAAATTGTGTGGCTTTCTTACAGACATACGTGCCCCAGTGCACGCGTTTAGAGGTGACCTACGCGCGGACTTCGCGCCGCGAAAACTAAAAGTTTGATTTTTTCCACTATTTCCATCTTTTCTTGCTTGTAAAAAGTGACTGGAAGCCCATAATACATCTTCCAGCACTGGTTGAGGTGCCCCACAACTTTTTAAAGCTCACTATTAGCTTCTCTTAGTAGTTTAGGTGTTAGTTTTATTTCAAGTTGAAAGTTAACACATAGTTTAAGTAAGAGGCAAATCAACTTGCATTCCGAAATAACTTGTGTTTTGAAAATTTAGGTACCAAAACACCTAGTTAATTAGCCAAAATTAAGTGGCCCAAGTCCATGCATGCTTAGCTAGTTCTCTTTCATTTTTCCAGTGTAAAATTCATTAGTTTAGTTCAATTTTTGCACTAGGATTTCAGGACCAGGATTGAATTGTCGGTAGAAGAGCAAGTAATCACTGCTACCTTTGCACCCTCGGGTGATCCTAGGAAAACATATGAACACTCCCTATTTGACAACTCACCACCTCCCTATAGTTGATCTTATAGATTAACAAGGAAAAATTGAAAGCGGCCCATATCCGCACATGTTTTTCTTTTAAGAAAGGAACAATAGAACATAGTTTAAATAGGGGATTTTAAAAAGGATCATCGCATATCCACATGTTCAACCTATGTGCTTGTTCACCTTTTGTTCACACACATCCACACCCTAAGTAAAGCAAAGAAACATAAAACTAACTTAACAAAACTCACTAAATTCTCCCCACAGGGGCCACAAAAGAATTTATAGTCTAAGTTAGGACCAAGGGGGTAGGCATCCAATAAGCCGCCTTGGTCAATATTCATCTTGAAACATAGAAGTTGATTGTTTAGGGAACTTTCAAATCCACCTTTCCGCCCACAGCAAAGAAAACCCTCGCACAACAGAGACCTGATTTAGAGGGGGTTAGGCTTAGGCCCAGTGCGTGCGATACCAGTTGGGGCTACCTAACCCAGTTGATACTCGGTATTGGTAGCTGAACTACCAAGAAGCCCAATACTCGAATTCTCATGTGGGATAACAGTGCTTAGTGGCCAAAATTAGGGCATCATTTCCCTATAGGTGATGGTGCAGGCAGCACTAGATCCTCTACCCTTACCTTGGTGGATTTTCTTCGGTTGACTGGGGGCATCGCCAGTTCTTTTGGGACGTTGTGCCAGCATTCGCAAGATATCTTATCAAGGCCCAGTTACATTTAAGCATGTGAGGACGATTAGATCTTCTAGGATTTGAGTATCATACACAAATAACAAAAAACCATATTTTTTGATTGACTGATCACATAGGATTAATTTAAAGGGAAAATTTATTTTATTTTCCCTTTGTTTAATGTATGCGATCAGATTTTTTTTTTGATTATAATCTCTATCCTCTCAAATATTTCCAAAACCATACCTAGTCGATGCCAGAATGGACCCAACGGGACCTCATCGATCTAGACGTCTTTTGGACCTTCCCCCATTATCGGGAATGGTTACAGGTCTTTCGCCATTTAGGCATCAAAGATGAAACACAGATACCATTATTTGTTCATCCTTTATTAGGGAATCTTTAGTTGGGAACCCTAGTCGGTCTCCCAATGCCACACCAATGAACACCCCCACAAGGTCACCACACACCACTCCTCCCACAGCCCCTAGCGACAAAGGAGTGCTACCCATTCGGGAAGCCAGGTGAATGCACAGCAGGGTACGTCACAGAAAAACCCTATTTAGTAACCAAAACGTTGTGTTTTCACAATTCGCAATGGCTACAACCTCACAGTCACCTTTTCTAGCTTTGTAAAATCTACCATATTTAACTAGGTTGACAAACGACCCCATTGCACATAACCCCATATGGCCTCCCATGCCCATGAATCTCCCTTCATAAATTCCAAAATTTGAAGGGAAGCAAGCGGAAGATCCATGAAATCTTGTTATGACTTTCCACCTGGTGTTCGTCAAACAGTATCATTGACGATACTATTAGACTAAGATTGTTTCAATGCACTCTAACCATAGCAGCAAAATGGTATGTGGAGCAGCCCTCTGCTACACATGGAACCTTCAGTGCCCTCTCTACTGTGTTCTTGACCTATTTTCAGTTACCCATCCACCACGATTCCAGAATGGAGTTACTGACCCACTTTAGGCAAACCCCCGTCGTCCATATCTTGGAGCATCTCCACGAGTGGCGGTGGCATCGTAGTTTGTGCAAAGCCAAACTCGACGATCGATTTTTGTTAGACCTGATCCTGAAAACTCTCATCGTAGATATTTCAAAGGATGTGGTGCAGCAAAATCCCATATCCAAAGAGGACACCATCAGTAAGGCCCAACAGCTCGAGTTGATCTATACATTGTCAGGGTATATTTACAATATACTGTCGAACGCCCCGCGCCTGCAAATTTACAAAGAATTTCCAGGCACGTCGAACTCTGCAGACGGTTTAATTAGGTTATTGACCCAAAATCACCTAAGAAACAACGTTCAATACCCCGGTTACACGTATGATTCTACCCAGAACATACCACAACCCAACAACCAAAGTCATCACATGCCTCCGCAAAATTTGACCAGTAGGGCATCATTGTACCACCATCAGCATGGAGGACCCTATCCTCCAGCTTAGAGGATCTTGTACGCAGATAGACATGCTGACGGAAGAGCTCCCCCCCAACAGCCATTTACAAGCCTAGGACCGCAATATGCCCAATATGTAGCACAAGACCCGCCCATGTAGAATAATTCACAGGTGAACTTTGTGCAACCATCCCAAAACCAACCGCGCCAACCATACAACCAAGAGAATAAAAATTATCCACCTAACGTGGTTAAGAGAAAAGGAAAAAACAAGCCTAAAGGAAATCGTGGACAAGGGGGCAACAATTAGCAACGCCCTCCGCGATCTCAGACTAGAGGCAACTCCAACCGAAATCAAAACCAGGAGACAGGAAACCCCCAAAGGTATAACAAGAGGGCAATTCTTCAGATTAACCACTCTTGTTTAATCTGTGGTGAGTACGGCCATTACACTCACCACTGTCCCGACCTCCCTGAGTTGAAGAAGCTGCAGAGTAACCATGGACAAGGGGGATCCTCCCAGCATACAGCAGTCATGTAGGAGCCTTTCCCCCATTAAGGGATAGTTAGCACGCAACAACAAACTCTCAACGATTCCACAAAAACAGCCACAAAATCTACATGAATGGTGAATAAATGTTTTTTTAGAAATAGAATCGAAATTACGATGCCCCACCAAACACCAACACATCAGGGGCTAGTACCAGTGCACCAACAGCACCTATGACCATATCAAAGATGCCTATTGAACCTTTGCCAAAAATGGCTAAGGTACCAACTAGGTGGGTAGGAAACTATTCCAAAGCGGCCCATAACTACGGCATCGTGGATGATCTAGCTTAATCTCCCACCGCTGTGTCAACTTTGGAGGTGTTACAATCATGCCCAAAGTAGTGGAAAGCCTTACTTTCCACTCTAGGCACCATCGTCCCTGTCGATTCGCACCTAATGGCTTTTGATTTAGACAAAGCCACCCCTAGGCTTCCTTCAATGGTCGCCTTTCAGATACCAGTGTCATTTCAAAACATCACCATTCACCGATGTATCATTGACGAAGGATCATCCACATGCATCATGTCAAATAACATTTTTCAGAAGTTAGGGTCTCCTGAACTAAAGCCATCAGACATCACGCTCAGACCATACGATGGTCGCCCTTCAGCCCCCATTGGTCTCTACAAAAATGTCTCAGTTTGCTTAGCCGGAAAGACGGTCCTTATATAAATTTAAGTCTTGGACACCCAATTGGACTACAATATACTCCTTGGCTGGAGCTATATGTACGCCATGTCAACCATAGCCTCCTCCATCTTCCAAACTATGATGTTCCCCCATCATGAGGACTGCATCATTACTGTCGACTAGTTGACACAAAGAAAAACGTGGCCCCTAAAAAATACTGATGTCATTCTACCCTATGTAGACACATCGGCTGAGGTGCTTACACAGTACCAGGAATATGGCCCCAGCCATTTCAAATTGTCGTCCATCCTAAGGTCATTCCTATATGATCCCCCTGTTATCTCAGAGCCATCATCTGGCATCAAAGAGGCTCTAGTGTGCATGATGTCCACATCAAGAACCAAAGCCAGTAAGGACATAGAGACGAGCATTAATGACATTGATTCCTCGGCTACGGAAGCCTCTCTAGCCTATGCCACCTCCCAAACTCCTTTTCTCTATCCCACAGTTGGTTTTGTATCCCAGCAGGTCTTGGCCACAATGGTATTACCAAATGTATCTTTTGAAATACCAGTTTGGTACCTCATTCCCCCTACTAGGACGGGAGCCATACACATCACCTCTACAGGGTTAGTGCCCCTCAGTCCCGAGGAGGCCCCACCCGTTCAGGAGACTGTCATAAACATCCCTGCACAGGTAACTCCTACTGCAAAACCAATGATTACGGCCAAGAAAAGAGGAAAGAAGGTGGAAAGTCCCACCATGCAACGGGAATCACCACGCTGCACCATATGTGACATAGTAAGACACCCTAGCCACATCTTCCCAGAGCTGGACGAATTAAAACCACTCCTTAGCTCTGCGGTAGGCATCACGGCTCCAAGTTCCCGTAAAAAGGAACTTGCCACCAAAATCCAAGGCAAAGCATTACATACCAATCACGCATGCACTATCTGTAGAAATTATGGACATTATACCCATCATTGCCCAGAGATCCCGCGATATAGGGACGTCTTACATGCCATTGAGCGATCCTATCAAGAGGATCCCTCCACCCAATCTTCTAGAGATGAACCTCGCGCTATTTTATACCTGTAGGAAGAACGACAATCACCAGAAAGACTCCCAGCCATCCCCCCTCCTCCCATCGAGTGTTGTGTACTCTATGATGAGCGCAATCATTTCATCATCGATTTCCCAGCTCTGGAAATGTTCTAGTGATGGTATCCAGTTCATGTAGTATATCGTACTGACATTGACACCCAGTATTCATGTCAAATATGCGGTGGCAATCACCCGATACACCATTGTCACTAAATATCTAGATTTCGTGCAGCGCTAGCTTGTATGCGATCAACCATAGTCTGCCTCTCCCAAGAAGATGGCTCAGACTCGAAATCTATGAACAGCTCGATAACCCAAGAATATGTGACAAGCAGATCCATCCTCTTTATGTCAGCTGAAAAGCGACCAACCAGGGAACCCTTAGTTACCCCCAACCACTCTTTGTAGAGAATACCAACATGTGTGTTATGTAAAATGCCCAATCATGTGGTCACCACTTTCCCTAACTTAGAAGCGCTACATCACTGGTACCCAGTCACACACCAAGTGAGCAGGATGGGAACCCCATATCTATTCTATTTTTCCTAGTATGTTAGGGCAATCACCATGAACAACGTTTTACCTATATCCCGACAATTTGTCCTCTAATTGATATGATACATACATTAGAAAAGAAACACGACGATCTCCTCAACCGGTATAGAAGGTATATCACCCCTAGGCTAGCAACCCCATACCCACCTTGTCGTAATGGGAAAACTAGGATGGCGCGCCAATCAAATATGACCCAGGTCCAACCTAGGATAACATGCGGACTATGCGACCTGGTTGACCACCGAGTCAATCAGTGCAAAGAACTGAAGCACCTAGAAAACAGTTTTCGTACAATCTCTTCTCTCCCATAGAGACTTCTCTCTAACCAAGGGAAAATCATGCATACTTATTGCCGGATTTGTTCACACTTTCATCATATAATTAAATGTGAACACCTCTCAAAGCTTAGAGAGGAAAGAGCAGCATTGAGTCTACACTCCCTAAAAGAGCTAGACACACCCATGCCAAAAACTTGGAAATGGAAGTAGAAGCTCTTGTCTTCTACCACAGATCCTTTCCAAGTGTCCACATCTAGGACAAAGAGTAGTTTCGATTCCCACACAATCTACTCAATTGGCACAGTGGTGCCATGCACCATTTTCACTAGTCATAACCACGAACTAGAGGCATGCTCGCTAATGGAAACATTCAGGCACCTCTGCACCAGGAACAATTTCCACCAACATGAAATTGACCATCCTAACAAGGGACCCAGCCTTGCGCCCACGCAAGCTCCCATCACGAAAATCCCCCCCATGCCACCATACACCTACCAGGAATAGGGGAACTTGGTTGCCTCATCCTCTTGAGTTACCACGTGTGTGCAGATGGTTTGATCGAGTCTTTGGCCCAAGGTCACCTAGGCAGCATTAATCTGTAACATTGTGATCAGCACTTCATAAACGCCCAAAGGAGGTACCACACATTCGCACCCCCGAAAAAATAAATTTTCAGTGCCAGCAGGTATGCCCTCTCTCATATTCTTTTTTAATCACATGTCTTTCAAACAATACTTGAATAAAGAATATGCTTTCACTTGGGGTATTTATTTTTTCAGGTAGTGTGCAAACCATTCGCAGCTCCATCCACTGAAAGTTCCAAGAGCAGGTTTCATTCTACCCCCAGCATGATAGAGTCCCAAAAAAAATCTGCATATCCTAACATCAGAAATTAACCATAGGTTCCAAACACCTGACCATGTTTATCATCACCTCACCTTGCACATGATAAGCATCCTCGTTGGTCGGTAAAGCCTCCCCTCCATGGCGCTCGTCACCCAAAGTAGACCATATATCACAAAAAAAAGTGATGCCATGGCCATACCACTTTAGTCCGGGAAGCACCTCATGCCCATTCACTCGCCATTCATCAGGTTAAGTTTTACCATATCAAAAATAAAACCTCTTTCCCGGACGACCAGGTTGTGCAAGAAGATTGAAAAGTGCACTATCGCGCTTCGCATTTGGCCTACCATACCTCCATCAGCATAACCCATCTGCGACATTTTTTCATCCGCTTCATCAACCTCATACATGATACCAACCAATGGGGCCCCCACCCTCAGCAAAACACCTTCCTCACATCATCAGTGAGCGAACACTTTCATGTTTTCGAGCACCCGTCTCTTTGTTTGGTACAAACCAAACCCCATTATTTTATTCTTTTGGTAAGTGTACAAATACCGCAAATGGTGCGCTATGTCCCCCACCCACCCATTCATCTTTTATCCCATGGCAACAGTCCCTGGTCACCCTTGGTCAGAGTATCACACCCTCACGCAAAAGCCACCATGACATTCACAACCAGTTTATACCCACCCTGGAAGTCCTACCGACTCCAAGGATTTTCCTCATCAGAAATAGTTATGACTGCTGCCAAGCCTTTTTTCATACTCCAACCTTGGGCCACTGAATTCATCAGTTTTTAGTCACCCCTCGCCATCATGCCTATGTTAAACCCATCACATCTAGGATTCTGATCCTCCGTATCAGTGACCCCCTCGTTTGGTTAAGGCTTCTTTTTTGTTGACATCAACACCTCTTTTCCAAAAAGGAAGCGGTACCTTGGATCACCCCTCTCCACAAAAAGGGAATCCTTAGGTGGCACTGTGGGAGACATCATTTCCCACAAATGTCATCAATCCTCCTGACATTCGGCTACAACACAAGCTTTCATGTCAAGATGGTATCGTACCTTACAACCATTGCACTTTGATTAAATTCGTCGAAGACCTGTGCCTTTATAAGTGTCTCTTTCAGTAATGCTTACATGGGAAGGTCCTAGCCAACGCCTATGCGTACACTACGCATTTATATGCCATACCAATTTCACACATATGGGTACCGAAACCCACCTATCGTCAAAGAAAAAACACCCCTGAGGGCGTCAGTAATCATCGTCATCAACCAACATATCACTACCATATTATTGATGCAGACAGAACCTGTATCTGTCAAATAGAGTTGTTTAACTAGCCAAAGCCTCACGAGCATGGGACATGCCCACCTCGTAAAAAAATTGTATATATTGTATTATACCATTACTTGTAGGGATCCCATAGGACATGTTCGCTCTTCGACCCGGTGTGAGGTATCTTCAACTCTGAGCTACACGCAGGTCTCTCTCTCTCTCCACAAAGTACATAGAAAAGAAACTATAATGTATTTCGGCTTTACAGTTCTTCCTAGACCTCACACATTAGGGGGCAACTGTTATCACTGGAAAATCAAACAAGCAAAGGTGACATTATTTAATGTCAGGCAGAAGGATTTACAAGGCTGAAAGACATTAGAGAATCTGAAGTATTTAAAAATATCTAAGGTCTAAAAGGAAAAATCAAATTGCGCACAGAAGGAACCAGTTAAATGCGCCTTGTGCGCATAATTCTTCCTTAAGCGTGCCTTGCGCGGCTTTTCCTCAAAAATCCACGCGGCCCTAAAAGTGGCAGTTTTCACTTTCTGGGACCATAAGGCACACTCCAGGACATTAATCCCACACTTGAGGCCTCCTAAGGATAGCCGCCCAAGCCTCCTTAGGACCTCAAGAGAGCATACAATGGAATAAATGTGGCACACAATGGAATCACCCTTCTCTCTTGGGTCACCATCCACAATGTACCAAGAGAGGGAAGGAGGATTTGAATTCTCCTATAAAAGGCCACCAAGAGATGAACAATATGAGAGCACATTTGTATGCTGGCTAGAATTTCCCCAAGAAATACCAATAATGTGTGGTCAGGAGCAGAGATAGAGGGGACTCAGTTGTTGGCCATCCAACAACTCCAATCCACCATAGTAGAGAGAGGGAGACTTTGTCCCAAGGCAGGTCAGAAGTAAAGACATCCTTGCATCGAGACTTGGAGCTCCATAGATCCAATGGCCCCTTGGCAAGTGGGTTAAAGTTTCATCCTCATTTCCTACCAAGACTCAATAAGAGGGGATGTAAGCACCGTTGTTTGGATTATTGAAGTTGTTTGATTCTATTTAGAGCTTCTGTTTTATTTGTTTTAGTTTTAGTTCATCTTTTATGTTTGAATATGCATGCTATTTCTCTATCTAGTATGTTTATGTTTTAGAATGTTCCACTAACTTGCTTGGCTGCATCTATTTTCTGCCTGTGACCAATAACTTAAGAGGGGAAAAACACCCCTCTTAAGCAAGTGTGATTTGGTACATTCGTGTGCCAAACACACTAACACACCATCCATCTAGGAATTCCATTATGAGTTGCTTGAAGAATAATTTCCAAAGGAAGATGACGAGCCCCCAACAGTAGCAACTGAAAACAAGGCGACAATAAATCCTCTAAATTAATGGTTATGGATGTTTCCAAATCCCACATACACATAATTTCTATGTGACCAAGGCTTCTTCCTTACACATACACGATACAATGGGTAATGGAAAACATTGATATCAGCAAAAGACAGTTTGTCACCCAATGAAGAATGGTTATTGGTTCTTTCAGGTCATAACACATTTAGGGTATGTATCATTTTCCCAAGCCACAGATAGTGTACAGATAGCCCAAATCTTGTCTGATAACATGGCCAGGCATGTTCTTAAGTTTCATTCTAAACAAACCACCACTCATAACCCGCCATTTTACATGCCTGCGTATGTGATGGATGCCATTTGTTTTTTCTTTGGACTTCCCATGCATGGGATGGAAATGGAAACCTTCCAACCCTCTTCCCATGCACATTTATCATAATATAATTTGGGAAGAAAACTATTTTGATCATTTCTACTGCATTTGTCACCTCGCAATGATGCCTTTGTACCAAACTATTTTCAGTTATAAGCTTCTAAGAATGTCCCCCACTGCCATGGAATTTTTGACAATAATTAAGGATTATTATGTCGAGGAGATTTTTACTTATATTAGGGTATGGGGAAGTAATGGTTACCCTCACTTTTTACCTCTTTATGTCCCAGAGAAGCTATTATCCAGAGAAATTATTTATCAAACTGTCAGGATGAGCGTAACCCTTGAACTTAAGAAAGCCTCCAAAAAGCTTTGGCCATGCTTTCCTTTATAGATTGGTTTGTTCACTCTCCAAACTTATCAACATGTTGAGAAAGAAGTTCAGGCTCTACAAAAATTAAAGCTTGCTACCATTCCTGCCAAGCCTTATGATCCTTCCAATATAGTTGATAATTTAATCGATGAAGCACATATTAAAAGCTACGTTCATGAAAATAATCAGTATGATGATTTTTTATGTGCATATTCTTCTTATGATTCAGTCTGCTACAAATCAAAGAAGTTGTCCCCAAATGCCTACCGACATTTCCTTGTGTTTAGAGACACCTATGGGTCCACCCTACCGCTTCATTTTCTTAGGTTACCTAAAGGTGATGGTGTCACAATTTTTTTTTCCAACTCTTCCATGTAGGTCACTCCTCAAGCTACCATTCCAATTAAAATTTCTTTTGCAGATTCTTCGGATCACACCTCTTTATTTAGTCCATTGGATAATGAAATTTCCAAGCAATAGCAAGGATTTTTAGATTATTTAAACACCATTCCAATAAGGAAAAGAGACAACAACGCTTGAAGAAAACATTGCTGACAATATTTCACTTCAATCAATGAATATTTATCTTGATTCTACTAAGTTTTCTCTTGCATAGTATGGTGTCATTTCAAAAACACCTATCCATACTTGACTCAATGTGGAAACAGTTTTAACACATCCAACCACGGAAATCCAATTGAATATTGAGGAAATCTCTTCAAGTGAAGCATTATATAGTCCTCAACATAAATTTATTTTAAAAAGTAAAAAGAAGAGGAAAGTTGTTGATACGCAGGTTTATATAACCTACTTCATTAGAGATGATTTGAAAATATGCATTAACAACTCCCCATGAGGAACTTGAAGAATTATCCCAATATGCCTGGCTTATGCTTCTGCCGGTATAGATAAATCAGCCCCTATTAAAGAAATTATCAAAGAAAAAGAGGAAAATATTCAACAACTAAAACAAGAGGCTTCAGAGTTTCAAGGAAAATTACAAGCACAAGTTTCCTTACTTAGAATCCAGCATGATTCTGAGATTAAACATATGGATGATATGATAAATGAATTACAGTAGAAGATAGAACAAGTAGAAGCATGCACTTTTGACCTTTCTAAATTCAAGCATGAAGCCAATGAGCTAAAACTATAGCTTTAGCATCAATAACAACTTCTATGCAATAAGATAAGTCCAATACAAGTTCAAAACAAGCATTTCAATGCATTGGTTGATGAAATGGTTGATATTGAAAGTCAATATGATGATGCCACATGTAAACTCAATAAAATCTTGGAATGGAAGGAAGACTCCAAGAGATTTCAAACTTGCCAACCTGATCATTGAGATGCAAAAATCCATAGCTCTCCACACATGGAAATACAAAATACGTTTGGTCAAGATATTGGTTATCGGATGCTCAAGATATTTATAGTTCAATTTTTCAATTTATCACCCAGTCACTTATGGAAGAAAATTTGTTATAAAGATATGAAGAGGATGTTTTCCCAGAGACAGATGCATTACAATAAAGGTGGTTGAGAAACAGGTTAGAATGTCGTAAAAGGATCGTGCAACTGTCAAAATTAGATTTTGATTTCAATTGGGATTTTTTTGTTAAACCACATGGTTACCTGCAAGTAACCACGACTGTTATGGAAGAAGCAACTCAGCTTCTATCACTTTTACAAGCTCTTTTTTTCAATTTTCAAATGAACATCAAGCCTCATTATCCTCCTGAGTTGGCACTGCTTCTAGAATTTCATCGGCAATGGAAAGTACCTACTAGCTCCAAACCTACAACAATTCAATCGAATTGATCATTTTACTTTTAATTTGTAAACAATATTTATTTTACTCTAGGTTGTTTCACTTTGGTTGAGAGAATAGTGAAGACTTAATTACTATTTATATTATTCTGAAAAACTATTTAAGGGCCTCTTGAGCTGAGATTAAGGGATTTTGAAGTTTTAGAAGAATTTCTTTGTTACACTTTTGTACACATATTTTTCTTTAATATAAGTTGAACCATCCACTGATTCCAAGATTTATGAAGAGCAAAGCAAAGGTGGTACTTCTATCAATTGTTTGCTTTTAATTTATATTTGGAATCTGATATTATGTTTTATAAATTGTGCTTATGGTTAGTTGAATGAAATGTTATCACTTTTGATGTATTTATTTTGTTGATTATGAGTATGTGTTTTATGGAAATTGTATGTGAATGTGCTTATAAATTAATTGAATTAATTATATTTAATTGTTATAATCAATGATATAATTTGGAGATCTACATTTTCATGTTATTAGTTATCATTTATTCACTATAGAATATTGATTCCCAAATTATTAAGTGGGAATTAGTATTGTAGTTTAGTTTATGTTTCTATTTACTATCTATTAGATATCACCAATAATATCCCATTCTTTCTTTATACCTTTCACCTTTCCCAAGTCTACATCTGTTGGAGCAACCTTTCTATGGGTAACTGGGCCCAATCCATAACTAGTTGGAACCACCATCCCAAATGGAAAAGAGTCTAATTTGGGGTTCTGACCAAGTGGTCTCGTAAATTTTGATGTGTGCAATTCCTTCCATCAACAATTTTGGTGCTAGATGGAGGGCCATTAAACTATGAATTACAAGAAAATCACACACGAAATTTGTAAGCCATTCCAAGAGTCAATCTATTCCCTTGATTTCACCTACAACTTCTGTATCTCCATCATGATCACCCCCTCCACTATTGAATTTGTTGAGCCTTCCCACACACCACCTAGCACTGTTAGAATATCTTCAAGTGAACCTTCAGTTAATACACCTCTGCCTCCAGATCGATCCGTTTCCCCAGAAATTCAAACTATTATCCAATATATTGAAAGATTATTTATCTCAGGAGGACAACCTCAAGTATCAGAATCCTTTGAAGGTAGTGTTACTTCATCCTTGAAGAGTTCTTGTATATTAACCAGATCCCAAAGCGAGAAGCTATGAATCAAACCTTTTGAATTTGATCTAGAATCTCATCATAGAAAGAAACATATTATAGGCTCTAATTCATCAATTAGTGGACATATCTCTTCTACCTCACCTCCACCCACACCTACCACTCCTTCAGTCATTACTCAACCAACACAGACTCTTCCTCTCCCATCTTCATCTACAAATTCTCCTTCCACTCAATTAATAATCACCCCTATTGTTACTATTTCAACAAGTCCATCATCATCCACTACTACTTCTTTTGTCGCTGCAACTAGTACTGCTACTTCTGGTACTACTTCTAATTCTACCAGAATGGCACACAAACCATGGGAAAGTCTAGGAGCTTTTAACATTCAACCTCCATTACACAATCTTCTTAAACACCCTGAGAGATTGTTACCATATTTTAACCTCGATAATGGTCTTCATGCTGAAGAACATATCCATAATTTTGTGTTAATTATTAATCTTAATGGTGTGTCTGAAGAGGATGATGTTTATCGGTTGTTTCCATATACTTTTGAAGGTAAAGCTACATCATGGTATTTTTCCTTACCTTCTAATTCTATTTCTGATTAGAAAACTTTCGAAGAATTGTTTTTGGAGAAATTTGGAGATGATAAAACTCATGCTTCTTTAATATATAAATTATCGAATATAAATATCGGTCTCAATGAGATAATCAAATACTTTAATTCCATATTTAACAAAAATTTGAATAAGATTACAGATACATCCAAACCAAGGGAAGATGTATGTTTTGATTGGTATATTAGTGCTCTTCCTTCCTCGATGGCTATGTTTGTAGATAAAACTAGAAAATAAACGCTTGCAGAAAATATGAAAGACGCACTATTTGTCGAAAAAAGAATGCTCACACTTGAAAGGAAAGCTCATGTCAAAGAAAATAAGGTCGCTAAGAAAGTTACATTTAAGGAAGAAAGAAAAATAAGAGTACCAACGATGCATTTGACATGGAAGGATTACAAAAAGTAATTAAAACTTTGTCAAATGAAGTAGTGGACCCGAAAAACAAGTTGTTGAATAATCTTCCTCCAGAAGATTCTACATACCCTTCAGAAGAACACAACAAACTACTCCCTTTGCTCAAATTTCTACCAAATAAGAAGATGATGAAGAGGAAGAGGAGGAGGAGGAAGAAGCTAAAAAAACTGAAGAAGAAGAAACATTTGAAGAAAATGGCCTATGGGATTTCATTGGTCCTCTTTCTAAATATGAAGAAGAACAATTCCTTCGTATTACTACTAGAGGTAAAGGCTCTACTAACACACCTGCTACTAACCAAAGCCCTGCAAATGCTCCTTCAACAAATAAAGGTACGCATGTTCATTCCTCTTCTTCAGCTAAGAATAATCCAACACTAACTCCTAGTTCTCCTCCTCCTGCTACTAAAATCACTACTCAAGATAAGTTTGCTTCCAAAACTCTCATAATTTCTTATAGCATTGAATATAATATTGTAGAAGATATGAAGAAATAAAGGACAATATTTATCTTTATGAAGTCAGCAAACTTAAATAACAACATAAAATATTATTAAATGCCTTGAATGCCACCGTGAATTCTCCTTTTCCAACAACTGTTATAACCACTAAACCTTGAAAGAACAAAAACAATTCAAAGCCTCCTTCATATTCTGATAAATTGAAGAAACATGTGCGATCCTTGTAAGTGATAGATAAAATTCTCGTACCCCAACTTTCCTTCTAACTTTTGAAAGTTTCAACAAAAATGTACATGATTGTTTAGTTGATTTTTGTGATCCATCCAACATTATGCCTTATTATGTATGTCTAAAGTTGATTAATGTTAAACCACAAGAATCAGTTACTCAAATAATACAACTTGACATAATGAAATTTAGGGTTTTATATTAAATCAAAGAAGTTTTAATTAGGTCATTGTCTCAACCTAAGGTCTTTCAAATAATTGATGTTTTAATAGTTGATGTCCTTGAATTTTATGGTCTGATTTTAAGAAGGGATTGGTTAGAGAAATTAAATGGATATTTTGCTATTGACTGGTCACATCTCTGGTTACCATACAATGGGAAACCCAATCAAATTAGAATTGACAGGGAAAAACACATGAAATATATTGTCATTGATTTGGACGAATCAAATGAACCTATTTCCTTCACTAATAACATTCTAGGGAATTATTCTGCAGAATCATTTTTTGGAAAATTTCCTGCTCGATTATCTCCCTATTCATATACTTTTTTTTGTTCATAAATTTATAATTGTTAATAGATTGATACCTCATGTTGTGTAAATATTGTAGAATCATATATAAATGCATCTCTACATAATTTGTTATAGATATTGTATTTTTATTGATTGAATTTTGGCGATGGTACAGGCACATGATGCATACTTATCAACCCTAATCAAGGAAAAACTATGCCTGCCTTCATTTTAGACTTTGAATGTACGAACAACATTGCAAAATATGAAACACGTGTACAAGGGTTAAGAAATAGAATAAGCTTAGATGTCAAATACTTGAAAGTCTTCAATGATTCGGAAATAGTCATTAAGCAAGTAAGAAACACCATTCACTGTGTTTCTAATCATTGAAATATTATAATTTATTAGTTCAAGGTTTGACATCTCATTTCGTTGCAATCAACATTATTCCCATTCCAAGACTGCAGAATGCAACTGCAAACCTTTTGGCCAATGTAGGCTTCTAGGTTAATACCACATGAGGACTTTAGTCATGGCCAATTTTTTGTTGAATTAATTTTTTGACCATCTATAACTGACAACATCTCTAATTGGCGATTCTTTATAGATGATGAGGATATCATAATTTTTCTCACTTCTGAGGGGACTTATGATGATAAGGTCATTGATGAGGACTCCATGATAGAGAATTGAATAAATCTTCTAATGAAAGAAATTTTGAAAATTAAATACCTAAATTTGTAGTTAATTAGAATAATTCTATGATCTTAAAGATCATTTTAAAAGACCAACCAATTGCAAAACTTCTAGCTCGTGTTTTAGATTTCAAGTCATCAACCTTGGCTTAGAAGAAGAACCTCAGAATGTCGATCTAGGTCTAGGAATTTCACCAGATGAGAGACAATTTCATTCATTTAATTAGAATGGATACAAATATATTTTCCTAGAACTATGATGATTTCAAGGCCTATGTTACATTAATCATTCAACACACTATACTCATTCTACCTAATGAGAAGCATGTTCAACATAAACTTAGAAAGATTCATCCCAATCTTGAGCCCTAGATAAAAGTTGAATTAAACAAATTTTTAAAGGCCGAGATTATTTTTCCAATCAGACATTCAAATTGGGTATCAAATATTTTTCTAGTTCATAAGAAGAATTGAGATACCAGAATTTGCATTGACTTCATAAATCTTAATAGGGCTTCTAAAAATGAAATTTTCCCATTACTTCCTATGCAACAGATCTTGTAATTTGTGGTTGTTTTGGAATTGATGTCATTTCTTGACGAATTCTCTGGGTATAATCATATCCTTGTTCACCCTAGTGATAGATTGAAAACCACCTTTAACACTAAATGGGGAACTTATGCATACTAAAAAATGCCATTTGGTCTCATAACAACTGGTGCAACTTTTCAGAGAGTAATGGATATTGCTATTCAAGGATTAATCAATAAAAATTTTGTAGTTTATCTTGATGATATTACTATATTTTCTAAATGACGAAAATACCATATTCATGATTTAAAACAAATTTTGAAACGTTGTAGAAAATATGATATTTCCTTTAATCCTAAGAAGTTATTTTTTGGATTATCAAAAGGAAAACTTCTAATATTTATTGTCTCAAAAAATGGAATAATAATAGATCTAGATAGAGTGAAGGTTGTATCTAAAATTTCATTACCCCAAAATAAAAATTATATTTAGTCTTTCTTAGGGAAAATCAATTTTGTGAGGCGTTTTATTCCTAACTTTGCACAGAAAGTCTCGGCCTTACATAATATGATTAAGAAAAACACTGTTTTTAAATGGAGTGCAATAGAAAAACAAACCTTTGATTCTATCAAAAAATCCATTTCACAAGCTCTCTCCTTGTTTTCACCAAACTATGATAAATAATTTACACTGTATATTTTTTCTTGTGACCAATCCTATGCAATTGGTTTAACACAGAAGAATGATCCAAATGTAGAGGTACCAATTGCATTCTTAAGTTCAGGATTGCAAGGCACTGAATTGAAGTATATTGATGTTGAAAGGAAAGCTTATGTTGTTTTCAAATCCATCAAGCACTTGAGATGCTCCTATGTTCATTGAATTGATACTAGTATGGATAGGGTGACTGCCAGCCTCCAGTTAAACTATGCCAAGAACAACGTTTCCAACCAATAAATCCATCAAGGACAATGATGTGGGTTTTCTTATTTCATTCAATCTGATCATGTTCTATTCTCTTCATGCATATTATTAGACCACCCTTTCTTTGCTTATTGTGATATGTATTCAATGAGAACAATGCATGGAATAAGGGATCCAATTAGGGTTCACTTGTACACCTACTTTAATGTATATAGTCTATATAAACATAGACGAGATGCAACATGTAAGAGACAATATATTATTATTTTAATCTATGGATTGTTATTTAAGTTTACCATCGATCCATCAATCGTTAGGTGGAAGATAGAGACTTTGTATTAGTATGTATTATTGAACACTCCTTTTATTAATATACAGTCGCTAAGTTGATGTTTTGAGTTAGTTCGTGTGTATACTATGTTCATGGTATTATAGATTTCAAAGCAACATGAAGTCAGTTGGGAGGGCCCATTGACTTGGCCACCGTTGCTCTTATTTTTCCATTTTGTAGCATTGACTGATTAATATAGCTAATTATAATTTGCCTTATTTAATTTTATGAGTAGTGTGTATGTGGTTACTAAATCTATTTTACTTGCTTTTATTATTTATATTTGCACTATGTGTTCCTCCTTTGTAAAGAAAATGAGCATTTAACACTGAACGATATACACTCTATTTCTCCATTCGTTGTAAGAATATTTGAACATTAATAGTGAAAGATTTAAAACCCACACTATCAAATAAAACTTTGTATTGTCACACCAATGGTAGATGATTCCTTTGAGAAGTTTTAGTAGTGGATTGATTTCCTTTTTAATATTTGCTTATACGTTTCATTTGAAATCTAATATAAAAACCTACAAAAAAGAATATGTCTCATTGAAGAAGGGGAAATGAGGTTTTCTCCATAAACAATTAGAGGAACACTTAGAAATGACATTGAGTGAAATATTGTATTGTATGATCAACAAAGCATTTTCCCGATTTACCATCCAAAGAATAAAAGCTTTGTAGCATTTTTAGCCCTTACTTAAAATTATTTGATAAGTGTAATCTTATGTTTACCATATTAGATAAGAGTTTAAGAGTCTATTCTCATGGGATAGACAACCGATTTATGTCATAAACCTTGTACATACAATGTTAGTATTTTGCAAGCTTATGCCCCCGAATTGATAATTTAATGTCCAGAAATTAAGCTAATTAAATTGACTGACATTTTTGGCATCATTGCTATGGAGATGCTAAAAGGTATTAACACATTTATGGTATATTTTTCTTACATGTTTAAGAGTTTTTTTGTGTGAATTATTTCTCCCTTTTATACACTAGCATTCAAGATCTAGTGAGATGGTGAATGGTAAGATGCAAATACAATCTCACTCCAAATTTTTCTATAGTGAAATAGCCTCACACATTCACTTTAGCAAGTATGTTATCTATTTGGGTCTAACGCTATGCAAGTACCATATGAATAAAGAAATGGATGATAATGGTAGATTTAAAGGAAAATATACGATAGTTCCTACACATAGAAAGGATAAAATAATTAATTTAGATAATAATAATAATAATAAAATATAGAGTAGTTACTATAAACGATAGAAGTAGATTTAAAGGAAGAGGTAGAATAGTTATTTCAGATAAAAACACTCCTTCAAGTACTAACTTGCTGACAAGTAGATCTATAAGAGGAGAAGGAGAAGACCCTAGTGATAGATCTAAGGCTTGTATTAGACAACTCCTAAGGAAACAAATATCCACAACAACTAAAACCGAGCTTAAAGTATTTCTAGTTTCCTTATAGTGGAAGCAACAATGATAGGAAAACTAGATCAAAAAATATAATCAAAAGGATTATAATCCAATTAAAGACTTAGAAACTCCACCAATTGAGTAAAACTTGTTCAAAGGCATAAATATGTCATAAGGTGTAGGTCAAGCATATGTAAATGGGGAAGGCGAGACACATACAAATGAAGAAGAGGAGGTAACCTTTGAGTTTCCCATTATGGACCCTACCACAAAAATACAAATGAAGAATATTCTTTTATTGGTCTTACCTAATCTATATGGTATGATCAGTGAATATCGTGATGCTTTTATTTTTGAGTTTGACATATTGTTTCGTAGTTATGATTATTCAAATGATGCACAAAAAATCAAATTTTTTCATGCCACCCTCAAGGACTCAGCGTTACACTGGTTTATGGGGTTGGAAGGAGACATAATTCAAACACGGGATGTGATGCATAACACCTTTCTTAAGAAATATCAAAACTATTGTAAGGTTAGAGACCTAAGAGAAGAAAATTTTAAAATGGTGCAAAAGAAGAGAAGAATTTAGAAGACTATCTTGAAAGGTTCCTATATAATATCCAACAATCCAATCAATGCAACCTTGATCAAAATACTGTTAGAATTTTCTTTTTGAGAGGTGTCTTAGATGAATCTATTAATTTTATTAATTTAATGGGAGCTAGAGATGTTTCGCAACTAACCTTTGCAGGAATTAATGAAATTTGCAAGAAATATTCTCAAATTCAAGTCAGATTTGGTAAGATGATTAGAGATACTTTCTCTAAAGCTTCGAAATATGTAATGAGTAGTGTGACTAGGGCTAAATTAGGACAAGTGATAGATAATTTTAAGACCGATGTTCTTGGCATTCTCAAATGCAAATAGATACCTTGCAATTTAAAAAGAAACAAGAATATGAAAAGTCAGCTCTTTTCTATTTTTTTCCTAAATGTAGGAAGAAAAACCCACTAAGATAATGTTCTCTAGATAGTGTTGATATTTGTGTTATTTGTGCAGGAGAGTACTCAATAATGAATTGTACCTCCTTACATGGTCTCAAGGAAGTCTATTAAGGGGAGAATCAAGCAACAAAAAAGTTACGTGCACTTGCACCAAAAATACCTTGGAAACCCAAAGCACCATGTATGCCATCAAATATGCATCTCAATTAGATCCATATTATTATGGCCAACAATATTCACCATAATTTTTTAATTCTACTATGCCTTGGAAACCACATGCTCCATAATGAGTCCAAAATGATCCTTGGAAACAAGGATGGCAAGGACCCAGCTACAGGAACATGCCTACCTATCCTCGCCCTATGAAATCACAACATTCATGCCCCATGCAATCACTATAATTTTCATATCCCTCGCAATTTCAATAGCCATATTCTACATAAACACAAACTTAACAAGTTGCACAACCTTAGAAATTAATGCTTCCACCCACTTGACCTCCAAAACCAACATAATTACATACTCATCCAATTCCTAACCCAAACATTAAGGTAGCTAAATATGATTTTAACACTGAATTATATCCCTTTCCCACATATTTGATTACTCGAGTAAAACTATATGATGTATAATTAAGATTGGGAAAGGTTCCTAATAAAAATAGAAATTATCTAATAATCATTCAAGAGGAATAGAAGGAGTAAACTCATGATCAAATAAACAATTATGTTGTAATGAAGTAGGCTTATCTAAATTTAGAGCTTCCCCAAGCATCTATTATATCTCCTTATCCAAAGAGGTTAAGCTAGGAAAAACAAATTTTTCGCTATAAATTTGATTTCATTGCATAAATAAAAGATGTTTGCATCAAAGTTACCATATTGCAAGTCATTAAAGATATATGAATCTATGCTAATAATTTTGGGGAAATTTGCTTAAAGAAATATGGAAGTAAAAAAATAGAGCTAAAAACTATCTAATTCATTTGGAAATCAATAGATCTCATGATAGGACATATTTTCCTAGAAAAATTTGTGGATCCTTGCAACTAAATTGTTTCAATTTGTATCAATGATATTTTTGTTCCAAATATTATAATAAATTTAGGCTCAACAATCGATATAATGAGCAAATAAACATTGGAACAATTGGAATTACTCAATTTTTGTCCTATACCTACAATCTTAGAACTAGCAGACTTATCCAAGATTAAATTCGAAGGTATGTTAGATGACATAATTATCTCCATAGTCTCCTGGGAATTGTGTTTAATTCATGGTATTACAACCCAAAACATCTTCAGGGGGGCACTCCTTGATTCTAGCAAGACCATGGCTAGCCACTTCCAATGCATTCATTATTTGTCGGTATGGAAACATGCTTATTTCACACAATGATTCAATGAAAAATGTAAATTTATATCCTCTTACTAAGTCCCCTCATGAGCTTAAAAATACTTTATGGATTGATGGCACCAACAAAGGCAAAGAACATGTTTAACCCATATTCACAATTGGTCAAATTATGTAATTTAAATAGCATATTGAAGAAAGTCGTGTTCATGATTTAGGTTCTTTGCAAAATCCCAATCCATTCATTCATAGTTTTAACTCATATTTTCAAGAAAATAGTGATACCAATGCATCATCGTCACTACAGATTCCTGCCTAAGCCATAGACACGTTAGAATCTCACATTACTCTGTTGAAATTAGTCTAGGTAAATTTTTACATCTAAATTCTCAACTTGAAAAACTTCAACAACAAGTAACCAAAATGTTGCAAAAACACAATAATGCATTCACTTGGAACTATCAAGACATGAAGGGAATCCACCCAGACATATGTACACATCATATCTACATCCAAGAAGGTGTTTGTCCCATTAACCAATGTCAAAGGTGCATGAACCCAACTCTGAAATATATTCAATAAAGAAGACCTGCAAAATTTACTTGATACCAATTTTATTTACCCAATTTCAAATAGCCAATGGGTTTGACCCTTAGTAATAGTGCCTAAAACAATGGTCAGTGGCTGATTTGTGTCAATTACGGAGAAATTAATAAGGCTAATTTAAAGGATACTTCTCTCTTCCATTTATTATTAACGTTTTGGACACATTGGCTAGTAAAAAAATCTTCTCTTTTCTTGATGGTTTTAGTGGCTACAACCATATTAAGATTGCAATTGAAGATCATGATAAGACCACTTTTATGTATCCATGGGGAACAATCATTTACAGAGTGTTACCCTTTGGACTATGTAATTCCCTTGCTACTTTCCAAAGATCAGTATTAGCCATCTTTTCTGATTTGATTCATGATTGTGTGGAAATATATATGGATGAATTTTCTATGTATGGTGATTATTTACAAGAAGTGTGAGAGAATTTAGAGAAATTTTTGATAAGTTTTCAAGATACTAACCTTGCATTAACTGATGTTAAATGTTGTATGATGCTAAATATATATATTTTTCTTGGTCATCATACATCATGTGTATAATTCAAGTTGATCTAGCAAAGATTGAAGTCATTTTAAAAATACCAGTTCAAATATCTCCAAAATATGGAAGAAGTTTTCTTGGTCATGTTGGCTATTATAGACAGTTTATAGAGCATTTCACAAGAACAATTTCTCCTTTATTCATATTTCTTACTAAAGATATTAATTTTTCTTGGGATGATCATTATCAGTATGCTTTAGAGATTCTAAAATAGAGGCTTACTAAGACACCTGTTTTGAGGGGACCAAACTGGTCTCTTCCATTCCATATCTCAACAGATGCCTCAGATACAACACTTGGAGCAGTGTTGGGACAATAAGAAAATCAATCATCCTACACCATTTACTTTATTATAAAGAACTTAAAACCTATTGAATTAAGCTATATAGCAACATAAAATAATTATTAGTAGTTGTGCATGAAACTAATAAATTCCAGCAATACATCACTAGGTATAAGGTTTTTATCCATACTAATAATTCTTCCATAAGATATTGAATGAACAAACCTATAAATAATGGTATAATAACTAGGTGGTTTATCTTGCTGCAGGATTTTAATATTACTATTATAAATAGAACTAGAAGAGCAAATCTACTAGTATATTTTCTCTCCATGATTCATAATAAAAGACAATAAACTCCTACAGATGATGGTTCCCTAATGAAAACTTGCTTTTATATCTACCAACTCTCCTGAGTTTGTAGATGTGGCTAACTATTTTTCTATAGAGAAATTTCCATAACATCTTTCACCTAGGGAAAAACAAAGGATCGCTAGACTCAATGACTCTTATTCATGGATTAGAGGGTGTCTCTTCTAGATAGGACCCAATTTGGTTATCATAAGGTGTGTACATGAAGACGAGATGTTTAACATATTAAAAACATGCCATGATGAACCTTGTGGAGGTGAATTCATTGACAAGAGAAAAACCTAAAAAGTCCTTCATTTAGGGTATAATTGGTCCACTCCCTTCAAAGATGTCAAAAATTATGTTCAAAGTTGTAACAATTATCAATGGATGGGCTACCTAGTATAATCCAATGGGATGCCCCTATAGCCACATATAATCATTGAGTCTTTCAAAAAATGGGCTATATATTTTGTAGGGCCTATTGGTCTAACATAAAAGAAGGAAAGGTATATTCTGGTTTGTACTGATTATGTTACTAAATGGGTAGAGGCTAGAGCTCTTTTTCAGCTACTAAACAAGTAGTTTTATATTTTCTATTTGAGGATGTTTTAGTTATTTCGGGGTTCCAAGAGAAATTATAACATATCAAGGAGTGATTCCACATCAAAGATAGTACATGTTATTCCTTATAAATATCAAATTAAGCACCAGAAATAGTTTCCTTGCCATCCAAAGGCTTATGAGAAAGTGGAGCCCATTAACAAGGTCCTCAAACCCTGACCAAAACAATGAAACTACACCATAAGGATTGGACATATCGACTTGTTGAAGAATGTTGGTCCTATATGAATACATGGAGAATGTGGATAGTTTACCATATGAAATGGTATATGGAAAACAAATTCATCTTCTAGTAGAATTTCAAGTGAAGACTTTCACAATTGCGATTTAGTCGGGTATGGATTTATTAGATGAATAAAAAAAAAGAATAGCTCAACTAATGGAATTGAGTGAGATGCGTCAGGATGTCATTCAACAAACAAACCTTGTAAAACAACAAAAAATTAAACTTGGCATGAGAATTTTCTTCCAAAAAAAAAAAAAAACAGGGGTTTAGGATCTCCTCTTTAACTCCAAATTCAAGAATTTTAATGAAAATTTCACCACACATTGGTTAGGCCCATGTGAAATTTAGAATGCCTTTGATAATAGTTTCATGAGAGTCAATACCATTGATGGGGAAGGAACTTATGTCTTGGTTGATTGGCATAGATTAATATTATATCAATAGTCTATCACTTGGGAGGAATTTATTCAACATATTTTACAACTAAGATGGAGGTAGTGAGTAGAGAGGGTTGCTAACTTGTTGCAACCTCAACTTGACTTATTTCTACTTTCCTTGTAAAAATATATTTAAAAAAAGAGAGGAAAGAATATAATAAAGAAGTAAAGATAAAAATAATGTCCAACTGTGAAAACCAATCCTCTTGCACAATTGAATAGGAATTTTACTTGAAAAATAATCAACGGGCTAGAAAACATTCCCCAAGTTATTTTCAAATAAAAAGGAAGTTGTTAGTTGTAATATAAACAAGTTGGTTTGTTTCAAAAAGAGGGAGTTTTTTTTGTGATGGATTTTTCCTCATAACAGTATCAACAAAATATAAATCAAGGCTATCAAAATCTTTATCGTTACAAAGCTTGAGACAACCACTCTTGTTATTCTTGCCACCATAATTAGTTTTCACCACCTCTATAATCATTTTCCCAACATCTCCGTAGAATCAATGAATAAATTTCATTACCTCCAATACACATTTCAGTGATAAACATTTGTACTTGATTTAATTTTTCCAATAAACCAAGACCACAATTTTAGAGCCTCGTTTCCAACTTTGAACATGTGTATTTTAGCTTCAAACTTTGATTTTTTAGCTCTATATGATCTTGACAACATTTCAATTTCCAAAGATGATTATTTTGTAGGCATTCGACCTCAAGTTCTCCATTAGCAGCTTCAACACTTATATTTTTAGTAGTTTCATCAGCTATAACCAGTCTTGGAACCATCTTGTAATCCAGTAGCAATTGTCTTCAAGAGTTACATGATCTCTATATTAGTTACAGGATGGCTTGTAACAAGCTCTTAAGTGTGTCTTGCAAATTAAAGTATAATAGCTCTAGGGTAAGAGTCTAGAGTTACCCAATCAACACTAGTATCTCCTCTCCATCACTACATAAGGTATTCATCAATATCATCAATCATTTTTATTTCACCTTTGTTTCAACAAGAGGTACATCATCAATTGACCACTCTTGAATTAGCACTTCTATGGTTCAACTAAATACATAAAAATTTCAAGTTAATTTTATCCTTGTAACCACGTTCATTAATCTCAACATGTGACACTTCATAAAGGTTTCATTAAGGTAAACTTGAGGTAAGAAATCAACTCTAAAAATATTCTAGTTCATTAAAAATAAGGAAAGTTATCAAACGATAAACCTTTGGGATTATTTTAATGCGTATATCTCCTTAATTCTATATCTTTATTCCTATACCCTTACTCTTATATACTTACTCTACCGTGATTATACACTCCACTCACCATTATCATTACCACTCTCATATCCTTTCACCACCCCACCAATCAAATGGCATGCATATTCATCATAATATTTATGATTTACGTACACCATGATTTTTTTACCTCTAATCACTATAATTCCTCTCATTTTGAATCATCGCTAGGATTCTAAATGAGTCTATCACTTAAACTTTGATCACCATTCCTGAAACCCTTACCTTATTCACTGACAATGCTGATTTATTAGAACAAAGTGCCTTTGAATAATCCCACACATATAGAAATCATAGCGTCATGGGGAAACTCGATGTGGTTAGGAAAGAGTCATGGTCATTGAAAGTTTTGGAAGCTTACCCTAAGTATATAGCTAATAAAATGATACTCAAAGTTACAAGGTGGCTTCCCTTCCTTAAGAAGTTTCACAGGCACATTAACTCTGTTACAAATGCATTTACAAAACGATTTGATGGTTTAATCACTCGTGTAGGTGATTCGATGGTTGTGGAAGAAGAATTGGTATCTTATGCCATTAGATTACCTCAAATGAGAGAGATGGTTTAAGAATAAATAGGTTGAACAAGGGGTGTGGACATGATTTGTGTGCTCAATATAATAGAGCCAAAATTAGGGTTGAGTCATACCTAGGGCATGGATCACAAAGAAGTGAAGGAATTTTTTGTTTGTGTTACATAAATATGTCACATGCTAAGGAAGGTATGTAGTCACCTTCATTTACCATAGTTGACTATTATTGCATTTTGAAGACAATAACTACTTGAATTTGCCTTTTTCTTTATGCAAAACACTAGTTCAAATGGAAAAAAGTATATAACATAACCCTAAAAATGTCATCTGCAGCTTGTATCACCATGTTTTAATTAAATTTTTAATTGTGGAGGAATTACATAAAAGAGGTGATAATTGGGACACCTTTTTAGTGTATAATGCATTTTCTAATGTAGTTGTTGCACCTGAGGAGACACCCCAAGAAGTGAATGTTGTTTTTTAGTATAGATAAGACTGTGAATATTGTAGTCTCCATAAAGTCAAAGACTTCACTAATTGTGGAGAAAATTCTAAAAGAGAACTTGTAAAGAAGGGATGTCCATGACCTGTTCTTATCACACCAATCATCACTAAGAGAGTTACTATGAGCATGGCCAAGGAGAAGCTTAAAAAATAAAATGTTGAGCCTCAATTACCTAGTACTTTGTGTCCACTTAAATATGATACTTTTTTACACATCGAGCCAATGCCAACTGGGCATAGTCAAGTCCAATAGAAGGAGTATTTAATTTACTTGTTTAAAAAGTAAAAAACTAAATTTTTTAAGCCTAAGACTTCTATATATCAATAACTCAACTATGTTGAGCCTTCGACACCAATTCTCAATGATTTTGAAGATACCACAAATTATTATGAGCCTATAAAACAAATTGTGTCTTCTAATAACCCAAGAAGGCTAGCCTCTTCTAAACTAGAGAAGAAAAATAAGAAGATTGAAATATTGAAAGAAAATATTGAAGAGTTCAAGGTCTTGGATAAATATGTAAAAAGTGAAAATACTATGTTAAAGGCAAAAAGTACCCAACTGTCAGAAGAAATCGAGAAGTTAACTTCAAAGAATTGGAATTAGTCTAAAATTGTTGAGAAGTGGCACAAAATAACTTAGTATTTGGTACCACATAATAGGACTTTGGAGAAGAAACTTAGGGAAGAACAGAAGAGAAAAGGGATCAATGTGAACATATCCATTGGTACCCATTAACCAGTCAAAGTTTTGCTTAGTTTTGAACAAATTTTGGTACCACGAGATTAGCTAGATATCTTGTTTGTATGTGGACACACAAAATCTTAGGCATGGGGAAGATGGCAGGCCTCTAATTTGATTCCATTTTCATTTCTAGTTATCCCTTTTTAACTCATATTAATCCCACCCTTTTACCATATTTTTAATCCTTTTACCATGTTTTTGATGTAAAGGTCATTTGAGAGCTGCAAGGTGATTACATTGTTATTTTAATAGATTTTTTATTGATTTTGTTGAATTAAGGGGATTAAAGAATTTCTTTGTTACTAGCGATGTTGATTAGTTTAGGTCATGTAACTCCCATAAAGATCATATAACCCACTTCATTGCTTGGCATACTTGCAGGCCTCCAGAAGAGAAACTAAGACATGGGTTTTCTCCTTGATGCCTTTACATGCTTCCATTTTCATAGAATTGATTTCAACGTGGGTAAGGTGAGTGCCAACCTTCAATCAAACTCATGGTCAAATTGTGCCAAGAATGGTGTGTCTAGCCAACAAACCCATCGAGGGAAAAGATCAAGGATTTTCTTGTCTCATTTGAACTTATCTTAGTCTATTCGCGTCAAGAATATTATCAAATTATGCTAACAGTAGTTATCATGATATGTTTTTTGATGAGAACAATGCATGGAATAAGGGATTCAATCGGGGTTCACCCGTGTGCCTTTTGTAATGTGTATATTCTAGATAAATAATGTTGTAATGTAACACGTTGGAGAAAATACACATTGTTATTTTAGCCTATGAATAATTTTTTAAGTTTATCATCGATCAATCCATTTAAGGTAAGACATAGAGACATTGTATGAATATGTATTTTTGAACCCTTCTTTTATTAGTCCCCGCCTTTGGCTAAAGGGACTCTAGTGATCGCTAGAGCGTTGACTAACCATTAATCATTTGTTTGACAAAAAAAATTATGCTCTGCCAAAATTCACCCAAACTTTAAGATTGCAATGTCTGTTCACCAAAATTTTGTCCAAAGTTTTTCTTTTGACCTCTTATTGGTCCCTTCACGTGTCTTGAGGCGAATTTGGATGTCTAACAAAATTTCAACCAAAGTTTCAAAAAACAGGGAAAAATAAATATCATAAGTTTTAAATAACAATATTACACGTCGAGATTTTAATACAACACATTTTAATACACACGAAAATTTAATATCCAAAGTTTTGATACCTCAAATTTTGGCACCGATGGCTTCTTATCTCCAAGGCTGACACTTCAATAACTCACATGTTGATAGTTCAATACACATAACCTGACACTTCAATACATTTTTCCTTTATCTGGAATGACCTCCATAACTTTCCCCTTGCAACCTAAACCACTTGTCGAAGCAGCTGCAATTTTCCCCTTTCATTCAACCACACTGCTTCATTGAAATAGTTTGTCGAGTGATGAATCAGAGGGTGGTCGAACGTTCTCATTTCATTCAACCACATTGCTTCCTTGAAATAGTTAGCTGAGTGATGAATCATAGGGTGGTCGACACACATTAATGAAGGAAAAAGTTATAGAATTCATTTGCCCACTACCATATCTAATTCTGGAGTACACAAGAAGCTTCTGTTAAGCTCATTTATCACCCAATTCTGGCAGAACTACAATAGGTTAGTATTGCAACAATTTGATTAAGTGTGATTTGATAATAATGATTGATCTTCGTCCTCCCTTGTCGACAGTTTTCTGCCAGCATTTGAGCCATGAAATGATCCAACAGTCATCAGGGGATACGTGCTAGAGGCCAAAGAAACACCACATCCCCAGTGTTATACGGAATTGTGATCTACAGATAAACCAAATTCCCTAAGTGTGGTGTTTGTCACTTAGAACAATAAAGGAAAGAATAACTATCACTTTCTCTAAAACAAGCAGATATACAGAATGGGAAAGGAGCCTACTTGTGATTTTTTCGCTTCTCCTTCTCCTTCTGTCATTGTTGTCGTTGCTCTCAATCCAACTCAAGTCGCTAGATCAATTTCTGCAAACACAAACAGGGAACAACAAACAACTTACAATATAAAATATATCTACTTATCTTACTCAAATAAAATTGATTAGATCTGAAATACATACATCATTCAATAATACATTTCACAAGAAATAGAGACATATGTATGTGAAAATGAACAACAATATTTATTAAAGAGTAGAAGGGGAAGATTACAACCAATGAATTGATTTGTTGTCAACCTGCTCCAACTTCATTTTAGCCTCATCACATCCAGCATTATCCCAGCAGCATACCAGTACTTTCACTCTCTTATCAAATGAGAATCCAACAACATAACTTTACCAAAATTCTTCCTTCCCTAGCACTAGGATGAGTGCTCAATTTATAGGGAAACTGATGGTAGTTTCTCAATCAATGACTTTCTAATAATAGGAAATACATGTTTCCAAGTTCAGACGTGTTAGATGGACACTTGGATTTGAAGTTTGACACATATGGATTCTTCTAGAAGGCACCATCCATGTGGATATTCCCAGAACAATGCGAATTCCACTCCCAGGTGACCAACACACCCTTGAGTGTCGAGAAGTGCACTGCAGTGCACCCTTGCATGGAGGATTTGGCACTGCAACGCAGTTAGTCACTTGCAGATGAGCGTTGGTGAGTCAATAGGTGATAATAACATATAATTCAAACCTTGGAAATCTCACAATATAAGTCATGAATGAAATTTTGTTCTCTTAGGGCATATAGCAACTGAAATATAAGGTGATTATAGACCCTATTTCATTGGTCTTGGGGATGATGTCCAGTTTGACCAGGTCTTGGGGGATGATGCCCAATTTTACCCATAATAGTTGCCCCCTAAAGCATGAAGTCAAAATAATAATAGTATTTGAAGGAGATGCTTTACGATGTGTTGTGTCGGAACTGAAGTGGACGATGACCGCATTAATCTTAAAATACATTACATCATGATATATTTCATCTTGATCATGAATTGTTGAGGAAGGCATTCCCATGCTCAGCACATAAACTATCTAATAACATTTACATAGTTCAGAAAGTCGTCTACATTGGAATGTTTCCCAATACATACATGCCTATAGATATAGGCCCATGTTCGGATGATGATATGTATGTAAATTCATCGTATAGATGATGTGTACAACAATCCTGAAATCGCAGCCCAGATGGATGAAACTAGATTCGGGGTCTTCTTATCTCGTTCACTCGATCATTCAGGTACAAGTCTAACCATGCAAATATATGATTTGAATTCAAACATGGGAAGACATCGTCTGATTACCAGCCAATGATGTGAGTTGTTAACAGACGCGAGAAAACCACTATTGATGTTAATGGCTCTCAAGGTACTACATTACAATTTGCAAGATGTGAATAGATGATTTGATGTCGAACGCCAAACAAAATCTTTCAGTCAAAGGTCCGAAAGTGAGAAACTTGTCGATGATGTAACAAGCCTCATGGTACTGGAAGATGATGTTTCTAAGTGAACTTCCTAGATGATGATTTGACGTTGACAGGAAGTCACTTTATTGTGAAACGGGAGTTACTGATTTCAGAGACAAAATATGACTTGATATAGCAATATTCAGTGTTGACTGTCATGAGAATGAAGGTTTATGAGTATTTCAGAAGGATGAGCATTCACTGGATGACTTCTCTTGAACACATCAACAACATTGAGCTGAGTTGGCAGCATTGAACCAAAACTAAAGTGAATGTATGATGAACCATAGGTATGAATGAACTGTCAAGAAGATTACCCAACCTAAATAGTCACGATGATGGAGTGAAGTGTCATGTTCAAGAGCGACCTGCTACCGTAAAAAAATTTGTTCACTTTCCCAAATTTTCCCTGGTCATTTTTCAACTAGTACCTCTTTATTTTTTAACAAGCTTGAGTAGGGTAACATATGCTTGATCTATAATTCAACCCTTCGGGTGAATGCATCACTATTTAATAATTTAACGAGTCTAGCGATAAATGAAACTCGATTCTTGCCATGATCGACAATATTGTCGTTATTTTATGTTTTAACGAGCCTAACGACAGTGACAGCCCAGTCCTTTTTCATATTTAGAGATTTTGAAAAAGAGAACAAAAGAAAACTCCATGAGTTCTTTTTCGGAAATTTGTCGCTTAGGTCCGAAAAAGTGAAAAATGATACCTGAGAAAACCTCTTAGCCATGTTCGACTAATGTTTTCATTTTTCGTAAATAATATCTCTCAATCCAGAAAAGGGTTAAACTTATACTGAGTATATGTCATTTCATTTACTTTTACAAGCTCGAAAAGACAAGTGCTTGACAATATTTTCACATTATCGGAGTCTGAAAAGAGCTAAAAGAAGACTCCAGGGGTTCCTTTTTCGCCGTTATCGAAGCTTGAAAAAGAGATAAAGTTGCCCTTCAAGTCTTTTTTCATTTTTATCAAAGCTCAAAAAATAAGGATAAAAGTATGCTTTGTGGTCAAATCATTCTTGAATAAGTGTGCATACTAATATGTTATATCAGCTGTAAAACCTGTTCATAAAACCATCAAACGAATTCAAAATACATGTTTCATAGAAAAAATGGTTAAAAACCATAGTCACAGCATTAAATATGATTTGAAATAATCAAATTGACTAATTAAAAGAGTTTTTACCATTTGAAAGTTACCATTTGAAAATTGGAGCTCTAAACTAGTTTTTTCCCCCGAACTTCAACAGTTGATTGTGACAGATTCTTTGGATGATTTTCCTCGTCGTTTGATCTAGGTTGGAGCTATGAACCTTCTCTTTCCTTTAGTATCATTTATTGTGCATTTAATGGTAATTTTTTAGGGTTTTGAGCCCCTTAGGTTAAATATACTACGCTCAGAGGGAACCGCACCCTTGAATGTCAAAAGGTGCGTTGCAGTGTACTGAAATTGAAGGCCAGATGCACTGCAACGCTCTGTCCCTTGACCTGGGGTGCATTGGGTGCAATTTCAATTCTTTTTTTTTGTTGTGTGCCCAAAATTTCCCAATTTTTTGGCATGAAATGGATCCTAATGAGTCTTATGATTGTGTTTCAAGTGTTCATCAGATAAAAATGATGATTACATGGATGGAAATAGAACATGAAGAACAAAACATGATTTCCCTAAACGATCCAGGCACAGTAAGAGCCCTTAGAAATTATGGGTTGCTAAAGTACTTCAGATTGTCGGGTATGAGGAAGAAAATGGAACTATTAGAGTTCCTTGTTCGTTCATGGGATCCGGCGATATAGGATTTTCACATTGGGGACAAAGTGGTCTCAATATTAGTGGAGGACATTTATTTTCTCACAAGACTATCGATGCAAGGTTCACCCATTTCTCTTTCAGGGTCTGCTCTTGGAGGAGAGACAATGGGATATTACATATTGTAGCACTACCATCCAGGGACTAAACCTAGTAAGGATGGGAAAATAAACATCTACGATGTACGTAATTTGCCTTTAAGGACCATCCTATTCATTGTCGCAAAGCTTGCCGATTATGCTACACTTCATGTGGCAAACAAATCATACATGCAGTATGCACTGGAATGCTTGGAACCAACAGTATTTAATTGGGCTGAAGTTGTCCTCTTTCAGATGAAAGAACAGTTGACCAAGGCAAAGGAGGAAGGAAGAAGAATTTCAACTATGGCACAATCCTAATTTCCTTCACCTTAGAGCGGATTCCATTGATGCAGCCCCAGCATGTTACACTGGGTATATCTAGCCTTAGATATCTATGGATGCAAAGATGGGTAGAGTTGATGTTTAGACATTCTGGTCAATCGACTATCGTACTCTCTACTGCATTCTTCACCTGGTTTAGATGACAGATGATTTCCATCGGTGATTATTCATATGCAGCCGTAGACTTCCGAGGAGATCCAGACTTGATTCTACGAAACCACGCTCAATGGGGTGCAATTGGTAAGAATATTTTGACCATATTTTTTTATTTTTTCTAAGATTTAATATGTTTTTTTGACAGTATGTTTTTATATTTTGATATTTCCCAAGATTACATTAAAGTTTTGATGTATTCAGATGTAGGTCAAGTTAGATCAGTGAGTCAGCCAAAGCAGAGAGTAGAGGAGCCGGTAGAGAGGGTTGTTGGGAGAGAAATCCTTTGGTATTTAGATATGACCGAAACTCTTACTGAGCTATAGCAGCACATAGAGGGATTGACTCTTGGGATTCTGTATTTCTAGATCAAAGAGTTATCCATGAGACTACAGCGCCACACTATTAGCATTCCTAATCGTTGGATGTGGTTATTGCATAGGATCGCTAGATCAGTAGCTCATTATCACGAGCATCACTAGTTTACTTTGACATTTTGCATAAATTTTGAGGTCATATGACCAATGTGTCTAGGGCACAAATTTTGTAAAACCTATAACTATCTATCTATTTGTTTTCAATGTTTTCCTACGTTTATTGCGCAATCCTATTCAATTATGTGATGTGAATTGAAAATATGTCTTTACATGTGTTGCAAATGACTGTCTATAACATAATTCGCAAAAGAATCAATTAATGTGTTCAAGTTTATGGAAATGTGTTGATATTGAATGAAATGAAAATGTCTTTCCAAAAGTCGAAATCTTAGGAACATACGATGCAGTGTTGGATTTATGATAGTATAAACGCTAGTAAGTTGCAGTAAAACAAGTTGTGAGTCTAACCTAATGATGATGCAGTTAATACCAAATGAAATGGCATTTGAGATAAATTTGATAAACGTGTTATACTCAGTGATATTGTTTGTAGATCGACCGATACAAATCCCTTGAAAACTCACTAACTCATCGTTCAGAGAGAAAATGGCCCATGCTGTAGAGGATATATTCTATGTACTACAACTAGCACCATCAACATTCCCAACGAATGGTTCCAAAGTTTCAGACATCTGCGATGAAATGTAAAGTGGATTACTAACTTCAAGAAAACTCTAGAAAAACAAAATAAGATAATGAATGCAAATCAAAAGCATATATACAATATAATACAATAGTTCACTATGATCATGTTTAAGCATAGTAACATTTAAGATACAACCCATTTCAGGGCTGCGCCAATGGAATTCCATCATAATCTACCAACTCGTAGGTGCCCTTAGCAAGAACTCTTTTGACAATATAGGGGCCATGCCATAACGGCTCAAATTTTCCTGTACCTATTACATCAGCTTCCTGATTATAAAGTAAGACCAAGTCACCCTCTGAGAAGATGCGAGGCTGGACATATTCGTCGTATTGCGCCTTTATACATCTCATATGCACTTTGTTTGCCAATGCAGCTTCACGACGCGTTTCATCAAGATGGATGAGATTAAAAAGACGTGCTTCTTCAGTAGACGTGTCAAGTAATAAGTCAACGTCGAGTTTTAATGATGGTATTTCATATTGGATAGGAAAGATAGCTTCCAGACCATACACTAATGGAAATGGGGTAAATACGGTCGTGTTTGTCACCAAGGTTCTGTATGCCCACAAAGCCGAGTACAGGATCAAATGCCAATTTTGTTTATCAACTCCTATCATTTGTTGAAGAATTATTTTAAGAATGTTGTTAATAGCCTCAACTTTTCCATTAGATTTTGGACAATAAGGAGTAGAACTATGATGCGATAGTACTAATTTGGCAGTCAACTCATTCATCATGTGATTTCTAAAATGCTTACCATGATCTATGACTATAGCCTGTGGAACACCAAACCGTGAGATGACATGATTGAAAAAGAATAATGTAGTTATTTCGCCTGTGTTATTGAATGTAGGCATCACTTCGGCCCACTTGGTAAAGTAGTCTACAAGGACAATAATATAACCATGCCCCCCGTACGAATGAGGGTTGTAGGTCATGAAGTCAATGCCCAATTTTGCAAATGGTCACACAGCGATAACAGGATGCATCGGCACTAGCAGTTTGCAGATTTTACGATCAAATATCTGGCATGCATGACAACTTCTGACCGCAAGGATGCAGTTGCGAAATATGGTAGGCCAAAAGTAATCGGCACAGAGTATCTTCTGCACGGTAGCGTATCTAGACAAGTGTCCACCACAAGCCCTAGCATGACAATTATTTACAACCTTCTCAGCCTCCTCATCAGTGAGGCACCTCCTTAAAATCATATCGACACCATGATTATAAAGTGTATCGCCGACGATCAGATAATCTTTGGCTTGGTATCGAATACGTTGCTATTGAGAGCGAGAGGTATCGGGCCGAAAATTCTGGGTTTGGAGATAAATGATAAAATCCCCAAACCAATGATCAGATGATCTGATCAGAAAAAGAGACTCATTGGGAATTGATGGTTCTGATGTAGCATCAGTTCTATCAAAGGGAAGGTTGCAAAGAAGCTCAACCAAAACTAAAGACTTCTTTAACTTGGATTTGATGAATTCCAAATCAAATTCCTGCAGAATGAAAATCCATTTTGAATATTTTCCCCACAGAAATTGACATGACAGAATGTAAGTCATGGGGTTGCAATCTAAAATCACAATGGTCTTCCGAAATAGGATATAATGGCGAAATATTTGGACAACTTGAACGACTGCCAAGGAGAGCTTTTCGACGTATGAATATTTCACTTCCGTATCATTGAGATTACGATTCAAATAATATATCGGATGTTCTGTCCCATTTTCTTCTTGGACCAATACCATAGCAATGGTCATAGCATCCATGGTGATATATAAGAAATAATCACTCTGATAATTGGGGGGATACATTAATGATGCACGGATAAGTGTATCCTTGAAAGCATCAAAAGAAGCTTGCGCAACCTTATCCCAAAGGAAGGTAATCCCCTTGTTATGCGGAACTATGAATTACAGATAAAAACACATTCCCTAAATGTGGTGCTTGTTAGCCACCTCTAAAAATTTGTTATAGCAAAAGGTGGCTAAGACTTTTTTGAGCCTTCAAGGAACAAATTTTATTGCTAAAAAGTGTTGGCTCTTGAAGACTCTTGAAGGCCTCATGCCTCTGTCCCAAAAATCTTCATTTGCTATTTCCATTTTATACTCTGAAGATTCTGTTGATTTCATGAGAAGAGACTGCTGAAAAACCATCTTTTTCCCCCTTCTCCCACTCAAAACTAACCTTCATTTGCTCCCCTTTCTCTCCATAAAACTCCTCTGATTTCATGATTCCCTTCTTCCATTCATGAAAATCCATTTTATAAGGTTAAAAACTCACTTTTTAACCTTACTGAAACCCTCAAATTCCTTTGAAAACCATCGAAAATCATAAAAAATACACATTTTTGTATTGCAGACTTAAGCCCCTTAGGGCTAAGTCCTGAACCACTTCCCCATCATGCGACTTGGTGCTAGGACCAAGCGCTAAACCCATATGGTGCTTATCGGCATCGGAAATTTTAGCGAGCGCATATGTTTTGTTACATAAAACCCCCGATGCGATCAGCTCCCTTTGTTATAACTCCAGATCTCATGCTTCCTTTGTGAAAAACCAAGATTTATAGTCCCGAGCGCTTATCGCATCGAAAACTTTCGATGGTGCGTAAGTCTTGTGTTACGTATAAACTCCCATGCCGATTGGCCCTTTGTATAAACCCCACCCCCTCCGTTTTATACTCCATATAACTTTCACCCAGGACCAAATGTTAAAGATCCCAAGGCGCTAATCGCATCGCAAAGTTTCGAATGGGTTGATTGAAAGACCGAGCCCGAAGCTCCGATTGCAATTGGCCCTTCTTATATAAAGCGCCCAGACCCATTGTATTCCATACATCCAGCAGCCCTGCAATCGGGTGCCAGTCACTTCATATATATATATTTTCCGCCCCAATCCACTAAAACCTTGGTTTTATTAAAATTTGTGAGTTTTTCATAAAAGAATAAGGGTTTCCGCCGGTGAAAAGTTGAAAAGATATTGGACGTTGATCTAAAAGTAGATCAACGGCCTGCGCAAAATCGCATCCCAAACTTTCAATCGCATCGCAACTTTTCATCGGACGCGTTTATTTACCACCCTCGATTGCCGATCCCCGATTGGTTGTCCGCCGTTGATCTCCTCCCCGCCTTTCGGTGATCCAACGGTCCTCGTTCCCTCCGACCACAAGTCTTATTTCCGCTTCAAAACCCTCCAATTCACTCCCTGTCGTCGATCTGATCTTTAGATCGACGTCCAGCGCTTAATCGCATCGCATTTTTCAATCGGTGCATTTTCTTGCCACCCCCGATTGCGATCCTCCGATGGGATCTGGACCGTCCACGTGTCCAGATCGGACGGTCCAAAATCACTCTGTCTTATCCTTCTTCCCGCTCTCCTTTTTTTTACCTCTTCTACGTAGATCTCCACTGTTGGATGCTGCCATCTAACGGCTACGCTCCTCCCCTGTCTTCTGAAGCAGTTTTTCCAATTTACGCAGGATTTTATCATTTTTGTTTGTATTTTGCAGGGATTAATGGTTTTTCCATTATATTAAAGAGAAAGGCCGAAGGCCGGGAATGAAGATTCCCACGCCTTTGATTTATCAAAGGGAACCATTCGCGGGGCTCTACTTCTTGTCTCGTCATCGCTTCATGAGGCAGTGATGCCATACGAGCCCTGCGCGGCCTACACATTGACAAGACACTGTGTTATTAAATCACCATCTAAAGAGTATCAGTGTTAAAGAACAGAGCACAGAAGAAAAAGAAGATTGAAGATAGATTTGGGAATTACGGCTAAGAATGGTTATCAAAAGCCTAATTCCCAGAATTAAAACACAATTAAAGGAACATCATAAGTGTTTAACAGACATAAAGGCCTCCACCGCCACATTTGAGGCGAATTGATTCCTCCCAGCTACCACAGTGCCACCTGTATCCACAAGCATTCAAACAGAGGCCAAATTTATTGTTCGAAATCAGATATTTTCCTCAGCGCAGCCAGGGAGTTACTTCTGCAAGAAAATTAATGCAAAAAACATCTGCAGAGTTACTCCAACGTAACGTAGAGCCTCAAAAGTCAACAAATGCTCCCACCGAGCTTAATTCATAAATTAATATCAATCAATACATTGAAACACTTGTAAAACTTCTTCATCGAGCCCCTCAAAGGCCCAGAAGTCATCACTCTATATTAATTTCCCTAAGAGATCTTTTTAGTGAGATCTCACCTCCTCATTCTTCTATAAATACTTCTGTAGAAGATGAGGATTTTTTGCTTGGTTGTTGGTTGATCACTAGTTTGTAATATTGAAACTCTCTGAAATAATACATAGTCTGTTGAAGTTGAAGATTATATTGAAGTCTTGGAAGCCCTGATGATGTTGTTGCATGCTTTTTACTGAGAAGGCTCTATCATTGGATCCATGAGCTTGGCTGTTGGTGAAGTATTCTGAATTGTTTAATGTTTTCTCTTGTTTTCATTCTGTTCCATAATTTCTTACTACATTAGGTTGAAAGTTTAGGGCTAAGAAATGACTCCTGGAAGCACCTTAGACCTGTTCATCCTTCACTGTTTTATGTTTTCTTCTGCTGAGGTATTTTTAGAGTCTTCAATCTCTCTCTTTAGTCCTCATGCTTTTTTATTTCTATAATAGCTCAAATAGTTGATTTCAGCATGATTTATGGTTCTCCCTTCTTGTCTGCTATCACTTGAAAGTTCTTATTGAAGTCTCCCTTTGAAGTACCATTGTTTTAAGTTATTCAAAGAGATCTATTTCAATCTTTCCCTTTGTCATTGCTTGAACAGTTGTTTTGAAGGTCTTTTATAGTTGTAATCATAGATGTATTAGGTTTTCCCTCTTCCATGACTGCAATTATCAGTGAATCTTTTATGTTTTCTAAGTCATTTGAAATAAAATCTTTGAGGAAATAGGGTGTTCCCCGAATCTTAGATTTCATTTTGAAAGTTGTCTTGAAGTCATTATTTGCTTAAAGAATGTTTTTAGAATTTATGGTTAGCCATGTCTATCAAATATTTCTTTATTGTTCAAGTTATGTTTTCAAGTTCCCTTCGTTGAGAATTAAACTTCTCTTTCCAAATCATTGATGTCCATCTCATTCCAAAACCAAAGGATCATGTGCCCAAGTTAGATTTGCCCTCTGATATCCCATATCCATTGATGAGTATGTTATGACCTCTTTTTGACTCCATTGCCCAATGAACCAGATGTTCCTTCATTCTATATATCTTTCCTAGGCCTTTCATGTTCTGTTGTATCAATCCAACCAAACAAACAATCAAACACCTGCACTTAATAACTAGTCTAAAACCAATACTCAAAGCACACAAGATAAACCTTTGCAAGCAAATAAATTTGATAGATACCTCTCTGAGAACAGGAGGACTAGATCCTGGAACTCTAAAGATTGGTTCTGATGTTGCCTTGTCTTTTGATTTGCCAAACTATCAAAACACGGGACACCAACAGTGCTATGCATTTAGAAAAACAGATCAAAGACTTTGCAGACACTTTTCCTAAGAGTAAATAGACACACAGAAAGATGGAGAAACTTACTTGGAGTCCAAGCACTTCCTATTCTCCTTCTGTCTCTCTTATTGTAGCTTCCAATCCAAATTTTATCACCAGACTAGTTCCTGCAAGTATAAACACTAAACAGCAAAGAGATTGCAATATACAGATGCCTATTTACTTTAATCAATTAAATCAATGAAACATGAAACAAATACATCAGCTAAGAATCCATAATATGAAAGATAGAAGCTTATATAGATACATATGTGGGAAAATGAGCAGCAATATTTATTAATGGATAGAAAGGGGAGGTTACAACCAGTGATGTATTTGATTTCAACAACTCCAGCATCATCCAAGCCTCATCACAATGAACATCTCTCCAGCAGCATATCCCTCAAATCAAATACTCAATTGAGAATTCAACAACATTTCTTTACCAAATCTCTTCCTTCTCAAGCACTAGGATCTGTGCTTAATTTATAGATTAGCTGAAAGTAGTTTCACAATAAATGACTTTCTAATAATAGGCAAGACATGTTCCCAAGCTCAGAGGTGTTGAATGGATACATGGATTCGAAGTTTGACACATATGGACTCTTCTAGAAGGCACTGGCCATGTGGAGATTCTAGAACAATGAGAATTTCGCTCCCAATTGACCAACGCACTCTTGAATGTCTGGAAGTGCTTTGTAGAGCACCCTTGAATGGATGTAACTGTATATGCAAAGCAATTAGTCGCTTGAGAGGTTGCGTTGTGAGCTCATAGGTGATATAACATGTACTTCAAATCTTGGAAACCTTTCAATGGAAGTCATGGATGATTTTTTCTTATTCTTTGTCTTAGGGCATGTAACAACTAAAATGATAGGGGATGATAGACCCTATTCATTGGTTATGGGGATGATGTCCAGTTTAACCAAGTCATTGGGAATGGTTCCAAAATTGACCTATAATAGATTTCCCCCTAAAGCATGAAGTCAGAATAATAATAACAATATTTTTTGAATGAGATTCTTTACATGTGATGCGCTGGAGCTGAAGCGGAGTGGCGACCTGCATCAATCTTACAATGCATTAAATCGTGATATATCCTCTTGATCATGAATTATTGAGGTAAGCCATTCCCATGCTCAGCACAGAAACTATCTAATAATGTGTACATAGTTCAGAAAGTCATCTACATTGGAATGTTGCCCAATACAGACATGCCTACAGATATTGGTCCGTGTTTGGATGACAATCTGCATGTAAGTTCATCGTACAGTTGATGTGTACAACAATCCTAAAATCGCATCCCGGATGGCTGAAACTAGATTTGAGGTCTTCTTATCTCGTTCACTCAATCGTTCAGGTACAAGTCTAGCCATGCTTTATGATTTATAGTCAAACATGGTAAGACATTGTTTGATTACCAGCCAATGATGTGAGTTGTTAACAAACGTGAGAGAACCACCATTGATGTAAATGGCCCTCAAGGTACTACAGTACATTTCTTAAGGCATGAATATATGATTTGATGTCGAACGCCAAATAAAATATTTTGGTCAAAAGTCTGGAAGTGAGGATCTTGTCGATGTTGTAACAAGCCTCATGGTACTGGAAGATGATGTTTCTAAGTGAACTTCTTGGATGATAATTTGGCGTTGACAGGAAGTCACTTTATTGTGAAACAGCAGTTACTGATTTCGAAGACAAAATATGACTTGATATAGCAATATTCAGTGATGACTTTAATGAGAATGAAGGTTTATGAGTATTGCAGAAGGATGAGTATTCACTGGATGACTTCTCTTGAACATATCAACGACATTGATTTGAGTTGGCAGCATTGACCCAAAACCGAAGTGAATGTATGATGAACCATAGGTATGAATGAACCGTAAAGAAGATTAACCAACCCAAACAGTCACGATGATGGAGTGAAGTGTCATGTTCAAGAGCAACCTGCTACCGTAAAAAGTTTTGTTCACTTTCCCAAAATTTCCCTGGTCATTTTTCAACTAGTACCTCTTTATTTTTTAACAAGCTTGAGGAGGATAACATATGCTTGATCTATAATTCAACCCTTCGGGTGAATAATGTATCACTATTTAATTATTTAACGAGTCTAGTGATGAATGAAACTCGATTATTGCCATGATCGACAAGTCCGTCGCTATTTTATGTTTTAACGAGCCTAACGACAGTGACAGCCCGGTCCTTTTTCATATTTAGAGACTTTGAAAAATAGGACGAAAGAAAACTCCATAAGTACTTTTTTCGTAAAGTTGTCGCTAAAATCCGAAAAAGTGTAAAATGAAATTTGAGAGAACCTCCTAGCCATGTTCAACTAAGGCATTCCTTTTTCGTAAATAATCTATCTCAGTTCGGAAAAGGGTTAAACTTATACTAAGTAGATATCAATTCATTTACTTTTACGAGCTCGAAAAGACAAGTGCTTGGCAATGTTTTCACATTATAGGAATCTGAAAAGAGCTAAAAGAAGACTCCAGATGTTCCTTTTTAAATGTTATCGAAGCTCAAAAAAGAGAAAAAAGTGTGCTTCAAGTCCTTTTTCATTTTTATCAAAGCTCGAAAAATAAGGACAAAAGTATGCTTTGTGGTCAAATCATTCTTGAAAGAAATCTGCATGACTAATCTGCTCATCAGTTGCAAAACTTGTTCAGAACAACATCAAATGGATTAGAAATATCTATTTCATGATAAAAATAGAATAAAACCATAGTCACAGCAATAAATATGATTTTCAAATAATCAAATGACTAATTAAAAGAGTTTTACTATTCATTTTTTACCATTTGAAAGTTACCATTTGCATTTTGGAGCTCTGAACTTGTTTTTTCCCCCGAACTTCAATCGTCGATTACGATCTATTATATGGATGGTTTTCATCACTGTTTGATCCAGGTTGGTGCCATAAACCCTCTCTTTCTTTCATTAGTTAATTCATTTCCTTTCATTGAAAATTTTTAGGGATTTGGACCCCTTAGGGTAAATTATTTCTCCAAAGAGGGCAACGCACCCTTGAGCATCAAAAATTGTGTTGTGGAGCACCTAAATTGAAGCCTAGGTGCATATGCAATGCACTGTCCCTTGTTCAAGACTGCGTTGGGCACAATTCACATTCTTGATTCTTGCATTGTACCCAAAATTTGCCTAATTTTTTTCATGAAAAGAAGTCTAATGAGTCTTATGGTTATGTTTCAGGATTTCATCGGACTAGAATGACGATTAATTGGAGAGAAAGAGAGCATGAAGAAAAAAATATGATTGCCCTAAATGATTTGGGTACAGTCAGAGCCCTAAGAGATTATGGGTTATTAAAGTACTTCCGTTTGTCAGGGATGAGGCAACAAATAGAACTCTTGGAATTCTTAGTTCGAGCATGGTACCCAGCTATTGAGGCATCTAAAATTAGGAACAAAGTGGTTCCTATTACAGTGGAGGATGTATATTTTCTAACAGGCTTGTCAAGGAGAGGCTTGCCCATTTCCCTCTCAGGGTCTGCTCTCGAAGGAGAGATGGTGAAAGACTATGTTTTGCAATATTGCTATCCAAAGGCAAAGCCAAGCAAGGATGGCAAAATAAAAATCCGTGACATTCGTGGTTTTCCTTTGAGAACCATTCTTTTCATGATCGCAAATCTTGTCGGCACCGTTACACTACATGTAGCGAATAGATCATATATGCAGTATGCATTAGAGTGTATGGAGCCAACAGTCTTCAACTGGTCTGAAGTTGTACTTTCTCAAATAAAATAAAAATTGAACAAGGTAAAGGGAGGAAGTAAGAAAAAATTCAGTTATGGTTCGATCCTCATTTCATTTGCCTTAGAGCAGATTCCACTGGTGCGGCCTCAGCATGTGACACTGGGTGTGTCTAATATTATAGATCCAAGGATGCAGAGATGTGTAGAACTAATTACTAGGCATGCAAGCCAATCATCCATTGTGTTCTCGACTGCATTCTTCGCCTGGTTTAGGCAACATGTTATCGCCATCGATGAGTATGCATACGCATGCGTCAATTTCCGAGGAGATCTACACTTAGCTTTACCAGAAGGCGCTCAGTGGGGTGCAATAGGTAAGAATTTTTTTACCATGTTTTTTGATTTTTCTAAGGTTTATATAATGTTTTTGTATTTTGATGTTTTCCCAAAACTAAACTAAATTTTTAATGTAATGCAGATGTTGGTCAAGTTCAACCAGTAGAGGAACCAGAGCATGGAACGGATGATCCAGCAGAAAGGGTTGCCGGGAGAGAAGTCCTTCAGGATTTAGACATGGCTGAGACTCTATCTAAGCTTCGAAAGAAAATAGAGGGGTTGAACTTCGGAATTTCAGATTTCTAGATCGAAGAGTTACCCATGTGACTGCAACGCCATAATATAGGCGTTCCTAACCACTAGATGCGGTTACTGCGTAGGATAGCTAGATCTATAGCATGTTACCATGACCACCACTAGTTTACTTTTGACATGTTGCATACATTTTGAGGTCAGATGACCAATGTGTCTTGGGCACAAATTTTTGTAAAAGCCTACAACTATCTATCTATTTGATTTCAATGTTTTCCTATGTTTATTGTGCAATCCTATTCAATTATGTGACTGTATCTTTACATGTGCTGCAAAAGTTTGTCTAGAACATGATTAGCTAAAGAATCAATCAATGTGTTCAAATTTCTGGAATGTGTTGATATTGAATACAATAAAAGTGTCTTTCCAAAAGTCGAACTCTTAGGAACATATGATGCAGTGTTGGATTTCTAACATTATAAACACTAGTAAGTTGTAATACCACAAGTTCTGATTCTAACCTTATGATGATGTGATTAATACCAAATGAAATGGCATCAGAGAGAAGTTCGATAAATGTGTTATAGTCAATGATATTTTTTGTCGATTTACCGATACAAATCCCTTGAAAACTCACTAACTCACCGTTCGGAGAAAAAATGGCCCACGTTGCAGAGGATAGATTCTGCGTACTATGACTAGCACCATCAACATGTCCAACAAATGGTTCCAAAGATTCAGACATTTGTGATGAAATGTAAAGTGAATTACTAATGTCAAGAAAACTCTAAAAAACAAACTAAGATAGTGAATGCAAATCAATAGCATATATATACAATATAATACAAAAAATTACTACGCTCATGATTAAGCATAGTAACTTTTCAGATACAACCCATTTCGTGGTTGTGCCAACAGAATTCCATCATAATCAACCAACTCGTAGGCACCCTTACCAAGAACTCTTTGACAATATAGGGGTCATGCCATAATGGCTCAAATTTCCTTGTACCTATTACATCAGCTTCTTGATCATAAAGAAGGACCAAGTCCCCCTTTGAGAAAATGTGAGGCTGGACATTTTTTTCATATTGCTCCTTTATACGTCTCTTATGTGCCTCGTTTTCCAATTGGGCTTCACGACGCATTTCATCAAGATGGATGAGGTTAAAAATATGCGCTTATTCTTCAGAGGTGTCAGGTAACAAGTCAATTACGAGTTTTAACGATGGTATTCCATTGGATTGGAAAGATAGCTTCTAGACCATACACCAATTGAAAGGGAGTAAATCCGATTACATTTCTTACCGAGGTTTGATACGCCCACAAAGTCGAGTACAGGATCAAATGCTAGTTTCTTTTACGAACTCCTATCATTTGTTGAAGCATACGTTTAAGAATCTTGTTGATAGCTTCAACTTGCCCATTTGATTGTGGATAATAAGGAGTAGAATTATCATGTAAAAGTCCTAACTTGGTAGTCAATTCAGTCATCATGTGGTTGCAAAAATGCTTCTCATGATCTGTGACTATAGCTTCTGGGACCCCAAACGGTGCAATGATATGATTAAAGAAAAACAATGTAGTTGTTTATCCTGTGTTGTTGAATGTAGGCATCGCTTCGGCCCACTTGGTAAAGTAATTTACAGGGACAATAATATAACCATGTCCCCTGGACAAACGAGGGTTACAGGTCATGAATTCAATGCCCCATTTTGAAAATGGTCCTACAGAGACAACATGATGCATTGGCGATGCAGTCGCAAAATATGGTGGGCTAAAATTAACCAACATGGAGTATCTTTTGCGTGATAGCGTATCCAGACAAGTGTCCACCACAAGCCCCAGCATAACAATAATTTAAAACCTTTTCAACCTCCTCATGAGTGAGGCACCTTCTTAAAATTGTATTGACACCATGACGATAAAGTGTATCGCCGATGATTAGATAATCTTTGGCTTGGTATCAAATACGTCATTGTTCAGAGCGAGAGGTATCAGGCTGAAAAGTATGGGTTTGGAGATAAATGATAAAATCCCCATACCAAAGATCATATGATTCGATCAGAAACAAAGACTCGTCAAGAATAGATGGTTTTGATGTAGTAGTAGTACTATCAAGGGGAAGGTCACAGAGAAGCTCATCCAAAAATAAAGACTTCTTTGACTTGGATTTGATGAATTCCAAATCAAATTCCTGCAAAATGATAATCCATTTTGAATACTTTCCCCCTAGTAATTGACGTGATAAGATATAAGTCATGGGGTTGCAATCCGAAATGACAATGGTCTTCCAGAATAGGATATAGTGGCGAAATATTTGGACAGCTTAGACAGCTGCCAAGGCAAGATTTTCTATGTATGAATACTTCACTTCTGTATCATTGAGATTACGTCTCAAATAATAGATTGGATGTTCTATCCCATTTTCTACTTAGACCAATACCGTAGCAATGGTCATATCAGCTCAATTGATATATAGAAATAATCACTCTGATAATTAGGGGGATGCATTAATGACCCCCAGACAAGAGTATCCTTAACATCATCAAAAGAATCTTGCGCAACTTGGTCCCAATGGAAGAGAATCCCCTTTTTCAAGGGTCGAGTGAATCCTTTAGCCATTTCGGCGTAGTTGGGTATGAACCTCCTTAGAAAGTTAGCCTTTCCTTGAAGTTTTTGTATCTGAAGTAGATTTGATGGCGCAGGAAAATCAAGAATGCCCTAGACCTTCAATGAGTCGATTCGAATTCTTTATTTTGAAACGATGAATCCAAGAAAACGACCAGAACCAACACAAAACACACATTTATGTGGATTGAGGCATATTTTGTAGTGTCGACATCGTAAAAATATGGCTCTCAAATGCATCGGGTGATCAATCCAATTTCGTGAATGTGCAGGTAAATCATCTAGATAGGGTTGAAAAATGTGATTGATGTCATTGAAAGCATAATACATTCCTCTTTGAAAAGTGGCCCCAACGCTCTTTAAACCAAACGGTAGTTTCCTATAAGTGAATGTGCCCCGGGGACAGATGAATGTTGTCTTATATTGATCCTCTGGGCGGATATTAATTTTATTGCAGCCGGAAAATCCATCCATGAATGAAAATGTTTCATGTAAAAATTATACAAGATGCATGTATATTACCAGACTCCCCTAATCTAACAAATTAACTTATGTTAAATACAGAATCCTTCGTCTTAATTCTTTGTGGAAATTAAATCACCAATTGCAAAACACATTTGAAGCAAAATAAATCGCACATAAACACAGTTGTTTAACCAGAAAGCTTAAAGCTAAAAACCCCAACTATCATATATTATGTATATCAATGGAACATGTAATAATCTCATACCAAGTTTTGTACATCAATCTCTCAGTATAGTCAATAATCATTACACATTGTCATGCAGAAATTTGCATATCTATACACCAATTTCTTGCCTCCTGACAACCTGCCTCCACTACACAATCCCTGATGAAGAAGACCCTTGAATGAATTCAAATTTTCCTTGCCTTGACTGCACAATCCTCATTGGCATCTCCAATGTGTATCAGATGTATTGAATGCATCACTATAGTCACAACAGATAGTCAATCTCACCCTTTCACCTATCTCTCCACTGGGTCTCCACTGGAACTGACATGCAAGTAGTTAAATACTGTATTTGTTCAATTGCAAGTGAGTCTCTAGTTGTGAATTAATTAAATAATTAATTCACTAAACTCTCACTAGTGTATCTTCAGTTAGAACTAGATACAACTAGCACAACTGAGTTTAACTCACTTAATTGGGTTAAACTAAATAATAACTCCCATAACTACTCTTCCAACTCTGTCACAACTCTGCCACTTCAGTTCTAACTAAGTCCTCCATGCATGAGTCACCAACCATCCTAGGAATTGTGTAATTCCTTCAACCCACTGATTTGCCAAATCTTTTCACTGAAATAAAGTGCTCCAAGAGAATAAGTTGATATTTATTGTCGGATTATCATTAAGGGCTAATAATAATCGACATTAATCTATTTTTATATTAGCGATCTATAAATAGACTTCGCCCAATCTTCTAAAAATATAATCTCATATATTTTTCCAACTTGATCAACCATCTACAAATAACATCCTGCAAATTATAGAATATGCTCACCATGTCTAAAAATAGACATACACCTAAAAATAGCCTGTGGGCCCCACTTAGTGAAGGTGCTTAATTTTCACTAAGCTCATCATCTTGTTGAATCTCAACACTCCCTCTCAACAAGATAGGGATTATCCTTCACCCTGATCCTACCACTATGGTATTCAAATTTTCTCCTGGTGAGCGCCTTCGTCAGAATATCTGCATCCTGATCTTCTGTAGGAATGTACTGAAGCAACATGATCTTCCGCTACACACAATCTCTGATATGATGATACCGGATATCTATATGCTTAGATCTATCATGAAACAGAGGATTAATTGAGAGTTTAATGCAACTCTGATTATCACAATGTATCACTGTAGGATCTAAATGAGAACCGAACAAACCAACCAGGATCTTCCTCATCCAGATACATGCAGCTTGACTTGCTGCCATGTATTCTGCTTCTGCTAAACTGAGTGCCACGGATCTTTGTTTCCTGCTGTTCCAAGAAAATGATGTAGATCCGATACTGAAAACCTCTCCTTATGTGCTCTTTCTGTCCGTTGGGCTACTTGCCCAATCTGCATCCGTGAAGCCATGCAACTTCACCTCATCCGTCTGTTTGTAACATAATCCATACTCAGATGTGCCCCAGAGATATCTCAGGACATGCTTGCTTGCCTTCCAAAAGAGCTTGGTAGGCTTAACCATCGCTTGACTAAGCTGTTTTAGTGCATAGCATATGTCTGGTCTTGTATTAACTAAATACATAAGCGAACCCACCAACTATCGATAGACAGTAGCATCCACTACCTCTGTCGATGTAGCATCCTCTTTCCTCCAATTTCCTGGAAGAGGAGTATCCATGGGCTTGCAGTCCTGCGTGTGAAACTTACCAAGTATCTCCCAAGCATACTTGCCTTGAGACAAAAATAGATCACGTTCTCGCTGCCATATTTCCAATCCAAGGAAATAATGAAGGAGGCCCAAATCCTTCATCTCACACTCCTTTGCAAGATCTTCCTTGCATGAGTGTATCAACTAATCATCACTCGTTAGTATTAAATCATCAACATAAAGAAAAATTATTAAAAGCTTACCCTCCACCACAATTTGGTATAGATTTTCATCTGCCTCACTCTTGGTGAAGCCAAGTCCAATGAAATAGCTGTCGATCTGTGTGTACCAAGCACGGGGTGCTTGCTTCAGCCCATACAACGTTCTTTTGAGTCTATACACATGCGACTCACTGCTGAAGATCTCAAATCCTTCAGGCTGCTCAATGTACACTTCTTCCTCAATGATCCCATTAAGGAACGCAGTCTTCACATCTATATGATGAATGTGCCAACCCATATGTGCTGAGAGGGCAAGGATGGTCCTTATGGAAGAATTTTTTGCGACAGGTGCAAAGGTTTCTTCATAATCAATCCCCTCAATCTTTGAGAAGCCCCGAGCAACGAATCTTGCCTTATACTTCTCGACGCTCCCATCAGCAGCTTGCTTTACCTTGTAGATCCATCTTGAACCTACCATTGATTTACCAACCGGCCTTGGAAAAATCTCCCAAGAATTATTTCTGATAATGGAATCATACTCCTCCACCATGGAATCTACCCATGTGGGCTCCTACGTTGCTTCCTCAAAGGAATATGGCTCTGTCACAATACACTTTCTCATGAGAGCCATGTATCCAGTGAATCGGTCAGGTGACTGTCTCTGTCTACGCTGTGATGTAGGGACTCCTACATTCTGTGTCGCATCAAGCTTCAGCCTCTCAACTTCTGTTGTACGCCTTCTACCTATTCTGATGTTTGGATCTATGTGAGTGGACTCATCCACTCCATGATCCTCCTCCTGTGGCCGATCCACATCTTGAGGCTCATCTTTGGGAACAAGAAGTTCCTCCTTTGCATGCAAGTGTAGCTCCCTCTCAAGCGACAACTTCATGGCTTTCACCTCATTGAATTTTATATCCCATCGCACCATAGTCATCCGACTGTTTGGAAAATACACACGATAATTATGGGGTGTTTCTTTGTACCCCACAAATATCCCAACTTCTACAATCGACTCTAGCTTCTTCCTGGCATCCTTTTTCACATGAATGTAAACAGATGAGCCAAAAATATTCAAATGAGAAATATCAGGCTTCTTACCAGTAAAAGCTTCTCCAGGTGTACTCATGCCAAGTACTCTATAAGGACAACGGTTTTTCACATAAATCGTAGTGTTGCATGCTTCTGCCCACAAGTGCATCAGTAGGCCCTGGTCATACAGCATAGCTCGTGCAGCACCCATGATCGTTCTATTTTTCCTCTCTGCAACCCCATTCTACTGTGGGTTATGAGGCACTATGAGTTCTCTTTGAATTCCTTCTTTGCTACAGAAGTCTTTGAATTCGTTCGATATTTATTCACCGCCATTATCGCTCCGCAGAGCCTTCACTTACTTCCCCGAATCCTTCTCCACCAATGATTTAAACTCACAGAACTTTGAGAATGTTTCACTCTTCTTCTGCATGAATAAGATCCAACATATACGAGAATAGTCATCGACAAATATAACATAATAACTATGTTTTTTTGTTGAAGCAACCGAGAAAGGTCCACACACATCTGTGTGAATTCTCTCCAGGACCACCGAAGCACGATTCTATTTCTCATGAAAGGTGGTATTCACAAACTTACCCATAGTACATCCCTTGCACTGATATGACTGCACAAGAGTACCCTTGGGAATTCCAGTAGAAATCTGCTACAAAATCTTTAGAATTCCATGGTGAATATGGCCCAATCTTCTGTGCCATAATTCGCCCTCATCCCGGCTCACCACTTCTTCTGCTTTTCCCATCATTGCAACGCAACCATCTACCTCCAACCTGTAGATATTCTTAACTCTAATCCCTTTCCTCTTGGTTTGACCCGTTGTTTTATGTCGCAGGAAATATTTTCCCTCGCTGAAAACAACGTCATAACCTTTGTCCTCCAACATTGCGACCGAGACCAAGTTCTTCTTCAGACCTGGAACATGCATAACATATTTCAACAGAAATGGTTTACCTGACTCCCTCTCAAAGGTAATGGTTCCAATTTTAATCGCATTGTATCTACCATCATCACCCATCTCTATATGCATTTGGAGATCTTTCTCCTCCAAGTCACTAAACAACTCCTTCTCTCCCGTCATGTGGAAGGAAGCACCACTATCAAGATACCACACCGATCCCATTGCGCTTGAAACCAAGCATGCGATCAAAGAGAAATAAAGTTCAAATTTTGAGGCTAAGGCCTTACCCGCTGTAGCTCCATCGGCCTTCTTTTTCTTCTTTTTCTGTGGGCAGTTAGTGACGATATGCCCATGTTCGTGATAGTGAAAACACTTCACTTCGGACAAATCCAGCTTCTTGCCTTTAGCCTCAAATTTTGGATGGGATTTCTTCCCCTTCCCTTTCCTTGCTTTGGAAGCCAAAGAGAAATTCTCTTCATCATCATTCTTCGATGAAGAGCCATCCCTGGTACTTCGCCTTATCTCCTCCTCCACTAGATCCGACCAAAGTCGCTCCCAATATGGCAGTTTCTCCCATCCATTGACAGAGTCCTAATAACTGTGCCAACTCTTCGGTAACCTAAGGAGAGCCAAGCTCACCAAGTCAGCATCCACAACTATGATTCCCACACTCCCCAGCTCCTCCCTACATTGGACAAACTTCATGATATATTTTGGAATACTGTCGCCCTTCTCCATTTTGATTTTTTTGGCTTATCTTCTAGTGCCAACTTCTTATGGTCGTTGCTACTTGGAAAATATTTGTCAAAGCCTTCCACATTGCAAATGGAGTGGCTTTCCCATGAAGGCTTGACACAATATGGCTCTTCACACCTTCCAACAGAATCCTTCTTGTCTTCGCTACCTTCTTTTGTCGCATCAAGTACTGCAGCATCACTAGAAGTAGGCTTAGGAACATCGCTATCAAAGAACTCCTTTAGACCATTATCTTCAAGCACCGCCTCCATACTGTCCTTCCAGGCTATGTAGTTCGAGCTACCCTCAAGGGCATACTCCACCCGCAACCCATTGAAATCCATTTCAATGAATACTCAACTATCGCACCAAGAAATTTCTGCAACAAATTCGAATTGTCCACCAGCACAAAACTCAGCACTGCTTCAAGATTGCAATCTTCAGTGATTAACACTGCTTCGATACCATGTAAAAAATTATAAAAGATGCATGTATATTACTGGACTCCCTTGATCTAACAAATTAACTTATGTTAAATACATAATCCTTCCACTTAATTCTTTGCGGAAATTAAATCGCCAATTGCAAAACACATATGAAGCAAAATCAATCGCACATAAACACAATTGTTTAACGGGAAAGCTTAAAGCTAAAAACCCCAACTATCATATATTATGTATATCAATGGAACATGTAATAATCTCATACAAAGCTTAGTACATCAAGCTCTCAGTACAATCAACAATCATTACACACTGTCATGCAAAAATTTGGATATCTATGCACCAATTTCTTGCCTCCTAACAACCTGCCTCCACTACGCAATCCCTGATGAAGAAGACCCCTGAATGAATTCAAATTTTCCTTACCTTGACTACAAAATCATCATTTTCATCTCCAATGTGTGTCATATGCATTGAATGCATCACTATAGTCACAACAGATAGTCCATCTCACCCTTTGACCTATATCTCCACTGGGTCTCCACTGGAACTGGCATGCAAGTAGTTAACTACTATATTTGTTCAGTTGCAAGTGAGTCTCTAGTTGTGAATTAATTAAATAATTAATTCACTAAAATCTCACTATCTCACTAGTGTATCTTCAGTTAGAATTAGATACAACTAGCACAACTGAGTTAAACTAAATAACAACTCCCATAACTACTCTTCCAACTCTGCCACTTCAGTTCTAACTGAGTCCTCCATGCATGAGTCACCAACCACCCTAGGAATTGTGTAATTCCTTCAGCCTACTGATTTTCCAAATCTGTTCACTGAAATAAAGTGCTCCAAGAGAATAAGTTGATATTTATTGTCGGATTATCATTAAGGGCTAATAATAATCGAAATGCATCTATTTTTAGATTAGCGATCTATAAATAGACTTCGCCCAATCTTCTAAAAATAGAATTTCATCTATTTTTCCAACTTGATCAACCATCTATAAATAGCATCCTGCAACTTATAGAATATGCTCACCATGTCTAAAAATAGACATACACCTAAAAATAGCATGTGGGCCCCACTTAGTGAAGGTGCTTAATTTTCACTAAGCTCATCATCTTGTTGAATCTCAACATTTCACATCCATTACATTCGTCAATAATCTAGTCGATAAAGGGAGTAGGATAGTTTTCTTTTGGACAAGCAAGATTGACATCCCGATAATCGACGCACACTTTGATGGTTCCTTGTTTTTTCATAACAAAAATGATGTTTGAAACCCACTCGGTTAGTGGAACAGGGTAAATGAAACCAGCGCGCAAAATTTTCTCAACTTCTACTTTAATGGCAGCTACCTTATTCAGATGAACAGGATGAAGGCGTTAACGTACTAGTTTGACATCAGGGTACATATTAATAGTGTGTTCAACGATACTAGTATTTATGCCTAGAATTTCCTTGTAAGACTAAGCAAATACATCACAGAATTCACGAAATAGAGAGAGATATGTTTCGAGTTCTAATGGAGAACAAGACACGCGGACATGAATGTTTCTACAGTGCCAGGTTTGGTCGAAATATCGATAGAAATGGTTTCTTCAATATTTGACAATTTTCGCTCATAATCAATTGCATTAATAGGAAAAGAATTCGAAAAGAAATTTTTGATTGATGGATGATATAGTTCAATAAGATTATTTTCTTCATAAGAAGGAAGATGGGAACGATGATGATAATCTTCCCATGGTTCTCCTTCTGACATCATGGTTTCCAAAATATTCTCATCTGTCAAGAAAGTTGAGGAAAAAGGATCAAATGGAGTACCAAAATCTAAGGAACGATCAACCCAAACAACCGGCGATGATGATTTTGGATTCGCCGCCCAAGCCAGATAGATTGATTTCTACGCTAGCTCAATAGGGCTGGGTGGCAGAAACTCATCCAACGTAACAATTTGATAATCATCTGTACTCTTCCTTAAGCCAGATGGAGTGGAAGAGATCATGTAGCAGGTCTCTATGCTTGCAATTTTTTTCGATGTCGCAGGCGGCGATAATGCAAAGGTTCCCATGAGAGTGGAATCCTTTGAAAGTCCTACACCAATATTCTGAAGTGCAAGTTGGGGTGCGTGAAGGAACAGAACACTTCCAATTACCTGGGAACTGGAGGCAAAGAAGGATAGTTGATTGATGACTGTGATAACACCTTTATGTGGAAAGGCGATCATTCTAAAATATGTAGAAACAATTGCAGTAATAGCATATACCCATGGACTTCGAAGTAGAATATTGTAGTCAAGGGGTCCGTCAACAAACTCAACTTCAACATTCACTGTTTTTCCCCCTAGTTCAACATGCAGGTTATTAATAATACCGCAAGGCTTATATGTACGTCCGTCGAAAGCCTTCAACGTCGTTGATGATTGAGATAGGTGCGACGAGCCAAGTAACTTCCAATAGTTTAGAGACATAATGCACTTAGATTCTCCCTCATCAATAATAGTACGATGAACAAGGTGATTGAGAACATTTACTTGGATGGAGAATGCCAATTCTATTGGTAGTTGCGGCACATAGCCTGTATGATTAAAGACTACGAGATTAGAATCAATCAGATCAATTCCACCTATAGCCAACAATAAAGCCTATTTTCGGGAGGGACAATTTTGTAATACCTAAAGAGCTGACATAGCTAAAGGGGATTGAGACAAATCTGCAACTATATTATAATTTTGAGCAGCTCTTGCTCGAGGATTATATGTTGATTTATGAACGACTCCTTTTGGTGGCTTGATTGTCAATTCAGGAATAACATATTAGGGAATTTTGAGGTCTAAAATGGGCCTCCTAAAGAAATTATAAAATAATAATGGAAATAATAAAATATGATTTGATTACATCATCAAATTTTAGAGGGAAAAAAGAAAAAACTACTTTTTCAACTCGTATTTTAAACTTATCTCCCAAAGTTTTTATTCAAATTTCGAGTGGGAGTACTCATTGGATGAAAAATTTAATTCATCATCAAAGGAGTACCCATGTTGCATACTTTTGATGGATCTTTCTAAACAAAAAAAGAGAAATGCATGAAAAACGTGATTGCAATCACGTTTTTTCATGTATTTCTAATTTTTTGTGTAGCGAGGTCCATCAAAAGTATGCAACATGGGTACTCCTTAGATGAGGAATTAAATTTTGCATCAAACGAGTGCTCCCACTCGAAATTTGAGTAAAAACTTTGGGAGATAAGTTGAAAAAATAGTTTTATTATTTTATTATTTTTTAATCTTTTTACCCTTTTACTTAAAAAATGGTGAATCATCCCCCATGGTTGACATCATCATCTTGAATACTATTGGTTCTTATAAAGTTTATTTTTGTTGTACATTTTTCTTAGGAGGCCCATTTTAGACCTCAAAATCCCCCTAATGGGTGGTGGTACCGTTTTTGTAGATGGATTCATGGTCGAGGTATTAGGTTGATCAATGGCCTGACTACCATAATCTTTATTACGCGTTGACACCAAAATATTTGTTTATGGCTTCGTGATAGATGACATAAGCACTTGGGAACTAGAAGTTGGATCCGTAGCAACCAAATTTGTGTCTGGATTCGGAAACAGATCTATCAACACAGCTGACGCATGTGAAGTCTTAACCATTTTTGAGACTTCAGCGTGGTGAGGACAATACTGAAAAAAGTGCTCTTCATTACAGATTATGCATGGATAACGAGGTTTCCTATTTCCAGACAATTGATCAGATGATCTTTCTTGCGGGTTAGAAGTTTTTATTTTCTTTGATTTCCCTTTTTTCTTACTTTCGAGTTGCTTATCACTTTTACCTTTGTCAAATGACACGACATTGATTTCGGAAGAAGGCGCAGGATTAGATGCATTAATATGATGTGTGCTTACAGTACTAATCATACCGTCTCTGGCATGAGAGTCCTTTGATGGAGGAGGAATATTGGAATTAGATCGCGGCGCGTTAGGAATTTTCTCATAAAGCGTGCCAGAATGAGTATAAATCAAGTCTAAATATTGGGCATGAGCAATAACCTGCTCTTCAGTTATGACGCCACCCTTAGCCACATCCTCAATTATAGATGGTAACAGGGACTTAATGAACCACTCAGCAAGGAGCTAATCAGGAACAAATGTCTTAACCATTCTACGACGCCACTCATGAATATGATCAGAAATGTGAGTAGCATTAGTCTATTTAAAATTAGGCAAGAGTTTCGTTCCAGTTTCATATCGTATGGGTAACTGGAAGTGGGTCAAAAAGACAGTAGCTAGGGTAGTGAAATTATCAAAATAAGCTCTAGGTAACTCAATGTACCATTTTGCAGCCAGACCTGTGAGCATACGTTGGAAAAGACATAGTCGAACAGAGTCATAATTCATGGAGTTTAATGAACACCACAAATGATAAGTCATAACATGAGTCAACGGGTCTTCCCCTGGGTTTCCATTGAACTTAGGAATATCGGAGGGTAATTTATGAGGTATCACCGGCCACCAAGGAGCATAGTTGATTGGATCATTGGTGAGTCGGTTTAAATCTGGTAACTTTAAAGTTGCAACAAAGGGAAAATGTTGATTGAGGTCGGGTTGAGCATAGCTAGGGTATGATGGAATTGCTTGGGAAACATGCCTTTGAGCACCACCATAAGGAATCTGTTGCCGGTAACCCAGATAGGGGTTGTTTTTATAAGCAAACGCTTGAGGATTTTGTTGACAAAAACCTGGGTACGATACTTGTTGAAATGAAGGTTGAGGCATTTGTGTCTGACACTGCCAAGGGGTCTATCCACCAATATTATAACCCAAATTAGGATAACTTGGATTCGGTTGAGGATAGGTATAACCTGTTTGTGGCTGCGACATCCCATAATATGGTAATCTAGCTTGTGAATAAATTATTCTGGATACAGGTTGTTGTAAATTAGCAGAGGGAGTTAGAGTCTGAGGGCCCAATACTTGAGGGTATTGTGTTGAAGGACCCACCTGAAACGGTTGTTGTACAATAGTTTGAGTTTGTAATAGGGGTAAAGATGTATTAACAAGTGGAATTGATGTGGGTGCAACAAGTTGAACCGATTGATATGAGTGTGCAACCGTTTGCGGTTGGATAGGCATAGTGGGCTGCTATTGACAAACATTCATTTCGACATTAGGTTGACCAAAAAATGATGGAGTACTGTCAAAGTGGGTCATCATAGGTTTCTCCCCAACATGAGGAGTATAATAAGACGGAAACTATTATTCTCAAATGCAGGGAGTCCATTTGATATGGTACTGGATGGAATAGACCTAGAAGGACTAGCTTGATATTTCCCTGATGATGGATATAAAGGATCAAGTCATTCAGTACTCACTATAGGTTTACTAGTTAGAATACCAGATGATGACATTGGTGAATTCCATGGGTTTGAAGATGCACCAGAGAAAATTCCATATAAATATTTATAACCTGATGGGACCATAGGGCCACCATGTAAATATGATTAATGAAGTTGTGAACATCGACGGAGTAGCGAGAGTAGGTGTTGACGCAATTGGAACATATGGTCCAACCGAAGATGTTGGTTCAGGCATGGTTATTTGACCAAATGTATACCCTTTTGAATCGATGAAATTTTTAATAGGAACACAATCAACAAAAGCAGAGGGTGGTGATTTAGGAAAAGGCTCGTACAGGTAAAGATCCTCCCCAAAATGGGTTGGAGTTAAAGGTGTTTTGTCTTGTGGGATTTCTTCAATCTAAATTAAACCAAGTGGAAGGATTTCACTGTCAGGCCCAAAGTATATTTGAGTAGGTTGACTGCGCGATATGGGAGACTCAATGGCTACAATAGATTGTGGGGAGACCGATACAGGAACAACTTCCAGTCGTTTGAATTTGGGATGAAAATGTTTTGGAAAAAAAAGAGAGAGGATCTGGATCAACTTCCAATTGAACAACGTCGGTTCTGGAGGTATGGTCTCACTGATTAGATGGATCTTGACCACGAGTAGCTATGAGAACTCTGTCTCGACAATAGTAGATGAACTCGGATTTGTAGAAACAACTCGTGCCAACTCTGGTATATGGGAAGATGACAACTTGTGCCAACTCTGGTATATGGGAAGATGATGCTTCACCAGAGGTACTGATGGTACTGGTTTCGGTAAAGCGATGTCGCCTTTGTTGACCAGAAGAGGCTTCTAGTGGTAAAGGTGGTTTCAATGCAAGTCTACGCGAACGACGGTGAAATGGATTTTATTCTTCCACGATGACTAATTTATTTTATGACCAAAAACAAATAAAAAAAATAAAATGGTAATGTTAGGAAAAGGTTTACCAAGAAACTGTGAACTGCAGAATACCTCCTAGCAAACTAAGAAGTACGGGCAGGAAATCTCCCGAATGTTGTGTTCGGTGTATCACAATTTACAAGGCGGCCGACTCCGTTCACTATGGATGGATATCAACCTAAAGTTGTCCTCCCAAATATACCCGAAGTTACATGGAGGACCAAGTCCATATTAGCGTTGTCTAATGCGAAACCGCATAGTGAGAGCACCCCTTTATACTTTTCGTACTATAACACCGCCCGATATACTTGAAGGTACGTGGACAAACTACGATATACTTACGTACATGGAGTGAGGTATCACACTCAGAATGTATCGCAGACAATTAACGACAGCTACTATGTTTTATGATGCCGGAATAATCTCTAGCCTAGACCTTATAAATGTTATCGTTATGGTTCCAATGCTTTTTTAGGTAAATTGATATAAATTTTATGTTGATCTTGTTTATCAAGTTGCTTTTCAAGGTTCACCGCAATGATGCAATGGAAATTCCTAAAATGCAAACTAAAATGATAAGCAAATTTTTCACTTTTAGCTTTTTCAATGAAAACATTAGCTACCAAAGGGAAAGAGCAATCAGTTTTGAGAGCAAACAATAAGGAGCGCAAACTAATATGCAGCTTTCCTAATTTTTCCCTATGCAAAACACACAATCCATTATATGCAAATGCAAGTTTTTCTTTTTATTCCCCTTAATATGAATGAAAAAAGGAAACTATATGCATCAAATCAACAAAAACAAATGTTTTCTTCTTTGAGAAACGACGAATTTAACAACAATTTCTCTTTTAGGAAAAATGAAGAATGGAACTACAATTTTTCCTACAGGAAACGAAGAATCTAACGACAATTTCCTTTACGAAAACAAATGGATATAATGCAGAAATAAAAATATTTTGAATTTGATTTGTCAATGATAAAGAAAAACACTTAAAGAGACATTGAACAAATTTACTTTTCAAAGGAGGAAGATTCAGGCAAATTCACTGGTCTCTATGAGGCATCAGACAGTTGAAAACACAACAAACAAAAGGTTGAAAGTGATAGCAATGACAAATTCAAAGGGAATTTGGTTGGCTTAGGGGGCAACGCAGTCTCTAAGGGGAGACAATGCGTTGCAAATCACCCCTGAGTGAGAGATAGTGCTATGCAAAGCACTGTGTCTTGACCAACAGTGCGTTGGGCGCAACAAAGAACAAAATTCAAGCTACTAAACACACTTCTAATGTAATTCTATGTTTCAAAACCCTAATAATTGAGAGTAGATGCTACTGAGTGGATAAGCAGAGGCAAAAACACACCAAGGATGAAGGTAAACTCCCCATTGGAGTCGCCAATTTGTTATGCAGAATTATGAATTACGGATAAAACACATTCCCTAAATGTGGTGTTATGCATTTAGAACAACATATCAAAGACTTTGCAGACACTTTTCATAATATTAAATAGACACACAGAAAGATGGAGAAACTTACTTGGAGTCCAAGCGCTTCCTATTCTCCTTTTGTTGCTCTTGTTGTAGCTTCTAATCCAACTTTGATCGCCAGACTAGTTCGTATAAACACTAAATAGCAAAGATATTGCAATATACAGATGCCTACTTACTTTAATCATCTAAATCAATGAAACATATATATAAGCTAAGAATCCATAATATGAAATATATAAGCTTATACAGATACATATGTGGGAAAATGAGCAGCAATCTTTATTAATGGATAGAAGGGGGAGGTTACAACCAACGATTGATTTGATGTCACCAACTCCAGCATCATCTTAGCCTCATCACAATGAACATCTCTCCAGCAGCATATCACTCAAATCAAATACTTAATTGAGAATTCAACAACATTTCTTTACCAAATCTCTTCCTTCTCAAGCACTAGGATCTATGCTCAATTTATAGATCAGCTGAAGGTAGTTTCACAATCAATGACTTTATAATAGTAGGCAAGACATGTTCCCAAGCTCAGAGGTGTTGAATGGACACATGGAATCGAATTTTTACACATATGGACTCTTCTAGAAGGCCCTAGCCATGAGGAGATTCCGGAACAATGAGAATTTTGCTCCCAATTGACCAACGCACTCTTGAGTGTCAGAAAGTGCTTTACGGAGCACCCTTGAATGGAGGTAACTGCATATGCAAAGCAGTTAGTCCCTTGAGAGGCTGCATTGGTGAGCTCATACGTGATATAAAATGTACTTCAAATCTTGGAAACCTTGCAATGGAAGTCATGGATGAATTGTTCTTGTTCTTTGTCTTAGGGCATGTAACAACTGAAATGATAGGGGATGATAGACCCTATTCATTGGTTCTGGGGATGATGTCCAGTTTAACCAGGTCATTGGGAATGGTGCCCAAATTGACCTATAACACCCCTTTTTCAAGAGACGAGTAAATCCTTTAGCCATTTTGGCGTAGTTGGGTATGAACCTCCTTAGGAAGTTAGCCTTTCCTTGAATTTTCTATAACTAAAGTAAATTTGATGGCGCAAGAAAATAAAGAATGGCCTAGACCTTCAATGGGTCAATTCTAATTCCTTATTTTGAGACGATGAATCCTAGCAAACGATCGGAACCAACACAAAACACACATTTATGTGGATTGAGGCGTATTTAATATAGCTCTCAATTACATCGAATGATCAATTTGATTTCGTGAATGCGCAGGTAAATCGTCTAGATAAGGTTGAACAATGTGTTTGATTTCATTGAAAGCATAATCCATTGCTCTTTGAAATGTTGCCCCAACTTTCTTTAAACCAAATGGGAGTTTATGATAAGCGAATGTGCCCCAGTGACAGATGAATTTTGTCTTATATTGGTCCTCTGGGTGGATATTTATTTGATTGTAACCAGAAAATCCATCCATGAAAGAAAATATTTCACATCCAGCACAACCGTCAATTATCTGGTCGATAAAGGGAGTAGGATAGTTGTCTTTTGGACAAGCAAGATTGACATCCCGATAATCGATGCACACTTTGATTGTCCCTTATTTCTTCATGAAAGGAACAATATTGGAAACCCAATCAGTAAGAAGAACAGGGTAAATGAAACTAGCACACAAAATTTTTTCAACTTCTGCTTTAATGGCAACAACTTTCTTCGGATCAACAAGACGAAGGCATTGACATACCAGTCTGACATCAGGGTACATTTTAATGGTGTGTTCAACGATACTAGTATCTATGCCTGGAATTTCCTCGTAATACCATGAATATATATCACTGAATTCATGAAAGAGATAGCGATAAGTTTGGAGTTCTGATGAAGAATAAGACACGTCGACATGAATTTTTTCTATGACATCAGGTTTGGTCAAAATATCGATAGAAATGGTTTCTTCAATATTTGATAAGTTGCTAAAAGAATGTTTTGATCGATGGGTGATATAGTTCAATAAGATTATCTTCTTCTTAATCTTGAAGATGGGAACGATGATGATGATATTCCCATGGTTTTCCTTCTGGCATCATTGATTCCAAAATGCTCTCATTAGTCAAGAAAACAGATGAAAAAGGATTAGAGGGAGTACCAAAATCTAATGAACGATCGACCTAAATGATCAGTGACGATGATTTCAGATTCGACGCCCAAGCCATGTAGATTGATTTCTATTCCAGCTCAACTGGGCTAGGCGGCAGAAATTCATCCAACATAACAACTTCAGAATCATCTATAATCTTCCTTAAGCTAGATGGAATGGAATATATGATGTAGTAGGTCTCTATACTTGCAATTTATGTTGACATCGCAGGCGGCGGTAATGCAAAGGTTCCTATTATGGAAGAATACTTTAAGAGTCCTACACCAATGTTTTGAAGTGCTAGTTGGGGTGTGTGAACTAACGGAACACTTCCAGTCACCTGGGAACTGGAGGAAAAGAAGGAGAGATGATTAATAACTGTAGTAACACCTTTATGAGGAAAGGCGATCATTCTAAAATATGTAGAGACGATTGTTGAAAATGGCAACAAGAAACAGTGAAGGAGGCCTCCTGAAACATCTTTCCTGATCCTAGTTGGAAAGTGATCACCTAAACTAGGTGGGGGACCACACAGGTGATTTTTTGTCGAAAAGTCTATTTTTAGACTATGTCTATTTTTAGACATATGGAGCATGGTCTAGGAGTTGCGGGATGCTATTCTTGGATGATTGGTAAAGTTGGTAAAAATAGATGGACAGCTATTTTTAGACATACAGGTCGAAGTCTATTTTTAGACTGCCTGTCTAAAAATAGGTCAGTCAAATATTATTAGCTCTTAATAATATTTGGACTATAAAAATTATCTTATTCTCTTGCAGCACTTCAGTTTGAGCTACGGATGTGGCACATGCAGCTGACAGAAGGAATTACGCTATTCCTAACGTTTTGTTGAGATTTTGCATGGTTGACTTCAGTTAGAACTCATGTGGTAGAGTTTGGTGGAGTTGATGGATCAGTTGATGGAGTTGTGTTCGGTTTAACTTAGTTGAACTAATTGTATTTAGTCTAACTAATAAATACACTAGTGATGAGTGGTGTGAATTAATTATTAATTAATTCACTAATTATTAACTCATAAATCAACTAAAGAACACATCATTTAACAGCAGTGCATGGACAGTTCAGTGAAGACCAGTGGAAGAGATAGGTGAAAGAGCCGGTTTACTATCAGTTGTGACTATAGCTGTGCATGAGATTTGCACAATCATTGATTGAGATTTCCAATGAGGATTACGCAGTTAAAGAGGGAGGGATTCGAACTTGGATCTCAAGGATTCTCATCTTGGATTGCGCAGTAGAGGCAGGCAAACAGTGGAGGAATTTTGAACCCGTGACTTGTTCAAAACTGAGCTAGTTTGTGTGTAACTATTGGAGATAGTACTGAGTACTTGTGAGGAGTATTGTACTATGATTGTTACATGTTCTTGATCATTATAATATACAAATAGTAGGGGGTTTTCAGCTGTAGGCTTTCCCCGGTATACATACTGTGTTTATATGTGTTGAATTTATGTTTCTATGTGCGCATGCAAATGTTTTCAATACCGCTTGTTGTTTTTAATTCCGCATGTTGATGATCAATGGTGGAAGAGGTTATGTGTTATGCATGAAGCTCAAATAGTGTGTGACCAGGATAATCTCGGTGAATAATTCAGCAAATTATTCAAATTTATACATGGTATCAGAGCGAAATTGATCATCGGATCTATTACAGTGATTACAATTATTTCGATAAACAGAGTCTATAACGGGCCAGGTAGCCTCTGGATCCATCCTTTCTCTGAAAGGTGATATATCCAGTAAATTCCCCTACATTCAATCTTTGTGCTAGAAATACTTTGTTCTCACAGATCGGAAGCGGTTGAGTTTTAAGCTGTTGGAATTCGAATTGCAGAATTGTTTTCTTGTTGTCACAGGCGAAGATGTCTTTCGTCGGATTGCGATTGGAGTATGCCTTGGAAGGAAGCTCGAATTATATTGCATGGAAAGACAGGATGGAGGCAGTGTTAGATGATAATGGGCTGTTGGAGTTCATAGAGAAAGAAGTTCCAAGGCCTACTTCTACGGATGCTGCTGTGATTGAAGCTTGGCAAAAGAAGACAGCAAGGTGTCGAAGGATTCTGTTGGAGGGCGTGAAGGATCACATAATATCCAGCCTACATGGTAAAGCTTCTCCATTCCTCATGTGGAAAGCTTTGACAGAATTGTTCCAGAGCAAGAGTGACCAAAGGAAGTTGGCGCTCAAGGATAAACTCAGGAAAATAAAGATGGAGAAGAATGACATTATTCCGGTATACTTGACCAAGTTTGTCCACTGCAGGGATGAGCTTGGGAGTGTAGGAGTTAGTGTGGATGATGAGGAGCTGGTGAGCTTGGCTCTCCTCGGGCTTCCGAAAAGTTGGCATGCATATCAGGACAGTGTCAATGGTCGGGAAAATTTGCGAGGATGGGAAAGACTGTGGTCTGATCTTGTGCAAGAGGAGATCCAGCAGAGTACCAGAGATGGATCTTCATCAAAGATATCTGATGAAGAAGACTGCGCTTTGGCTACCAAAGCAAGGAAGGAGAAGGGCAAGGAGAAGGCTTCTCAATCCGGTGCGGATGGTAAAAAGCGTGACATGTCCAAAGTGAAGTGTTTTCATTGTCACGATCATGGACATTACGCCACGAATTGTCCACAAAAGAAGAAGAACAAGAAAGCTGTTGGAGCTGCAGCTGGTGAGGCTCTTGCCTTGCAATTTGAGCTGGAATTCTCATTGATCGCATGCATGGTGTCTAGTGCATTGGGATCGGGGTGGTATTTTGATAGTGGCGCTTCCTTTCACATGACGGGAGATGTGAATCTTTTCAGTGACTTGGTGGAGAAAAATCTCCAGATGCATGTTGAGTTGGGCAACAATGGACGATACAATGCGACCGGCATTGGTACCATAACCTTTCAGAGGGATTCAGGTAAACTCATTCTTTTACAAGATGTATTGCATGTACCAGTTTTAACAAAGAATTTGATCCCAGTCGCAATGTTAGAGGATAAAGGGTATGAAGTTGTCTTTAGAGAAGGGAAAGTTTTCCTTCAGCACAAGGCAACGGGACAAGTCAAGAAGGTTGGGATTCGGGCAAAGAATCTCTACAGACTTGAAGTAGATGGGATATCTACGAAGCTTCCTACTGTTGGGAAAAGGGAGAAATACATGCAACTGATGCTTGAGAGGGAGCAAGTTTTGCATGCAGGTGAAAGTGAACCTCGGGATGTGGAGCAGCCACAAGATGAGGATCATGGAGTGGAAGAAACCACTCATGCAGATAAATTTCGTGCCAGATGGGCAGAGGGAGTGCATGCAGCTATACCACCAGGTGAGAGGTGGGGCGACGTGCATGAGTAATCCCACGTGGAGATTTCTGGGCAGGATTCATGGAGATGGTGTGGATCTCATGAATTGAACCTGGCTACGAGGTGCCCACAGTGCAGCAGTAGCAGATCATTTGGATTGATGCAGGCAGATCAAAGTGACAGTGTCGGATACTGGAGCGCGAATCAGAGTTGACAGCAAGTGCAAGAGTGCATGGGTGCAAGAGTTCAACATCGCAGTGGTTCCTGATGACATGTGCAGTAGCTAAGCAGAGGTCGAAGACTTTGATGATAGATGCATCAGACTGGTTGAGTTTTTTGGAGCCTATTCAGTTTCAGAGGAGTTGCAGAGCAGATGCACGGAGTTGCATGGCGCTTGTGAAGGTTGCAGGGCGAATGCATGGAGTTGCATGTCGCATGCAAAGACAGTCCTTTCTTGTTGAGAGGGAGTGTTGAAAATGGCAACAAGAAACAGTGAAGGAGGCCTCCTGAAACATCCTTCCTGATCCTAGTTGGAAAGTGATCACCTAAACTAGGTGAGGGACCACACAGGTGATTTTTGTCGAAAAGTCTATTTTTAGACTATGTCTATTTTTAGACATATGGAGCATGGTCTAGGAGTTGCGGGATGCTATTCTTGGATGATTGGTCAAGTTGGTAAAAATAGATGGACGGCTATTTTTAGACATACAGGTCGAAGTCTATTTTTAGACTGCCTGTCTAAAAATAGGTCAGTCAAATATTATTAGCTCTTAATAATATTTGGACTATAAACATTATCTTATTCTCTTGCAGCACTTCAGTTTGAGCTACGGATGTGGCACATGCAGCTGAAAGAAGGAATTACGCTATTCCTAAGGTTTAGTTGAGCTTTTGCATGGTTGACTTCAGTTAGAACTCATGTGGCAGAGTTTGGTGGAGTTGATGAATCAGTTGATGGAGTTGTGTTCGGTTTAACTTAGTTGAACTAGGTGTATTTAGTCTAACTGATAAATACACTAGTGATGAGTTGTGTGAATTAAATATTATTTAATTCACTAATTATTAACTCATAAATCAACTAAATAACACATCAGTTAACAGCATTGCATGGACAGTTCAGTGAAGACCAGTGGAAGAGATAGGTGAAAGAGTCGGTTTACTATCAGTTGTGACTATAGCTGTGCATGAGATTTGCACAATCATTGATTGAGATTGCCAATGAGGATTGCGCAGTTAAAGAGGGAGGGATTCGAACTTGGATCTCAAGGATTCTCATCTTGGATTGCGCAATAGAGGCAAGCAAACAGTGGAGGAGTTTTGAACCCGTGACTTGTTCAAAACTGAGCTAGTTTGTGTGTAACTATTGGAGATAGTATTGAGTACTTGTGAGGAGTATTGTACTATGATTATTGCATGTTCTTGATGATTATAATATACAGATAGTAGGGGGTTTTCAGCTGTAGGCTTTCCCCGGTATACATACTGTGTTTATATGTGTTGAATTTATGTTTCTATGTGCGCATGCGAATGTTTTCAATACCGCTTGTTGTTTTTAATTCCACATGTTGATGATCAATGGTAGAAGAGGTTATGTGTTATGCATGAAGCTCAAATAGTGTGTGACTAGGATAATCTCGGTTGAATAATTCAACAAATTATTCAAATTTCTACATGGTATCGGAGCTATATTGATCATCAGATCTATTACGGTGATTACAAACTTATTTCGGTAGACAGAGTCTGTAAGCGGGCCAGGTAGCCTCTGGATCCATCCTTTCACAGATATATCTTAATAAATTCCCTACATTCGATCTACGTATAAATACTGTTCTCTGCAGATGGAGGCAGTTGAGGATTTAAATTTGTTGGAATTCGAATTGCAGAATTGTTTTCTTGGTGTCACAGGCGAAGATGTCTTTCGTCGGATTGCAATTGGAGTATGCCTTGGAAGGCAGCTCGAATTATATTGCATGGAAATACAGGATGGAGGTAGTGTTAGATGATAATGGGCTGTTGGAGTTCATAGAGAAAGAAGTTCCAAAGCCTACTTCTACGGATGCTGCTGTGATTGAAGCTTGGCAAAAGAAGACAGGAAGGTGTCAAAAGATTCTGTTGGAGGGCGTGAAGGATCACATAATATCCAGCCTGCATGGTAAAGCTTCTCCATTCCTCATGTGGAAAGCTTTGACATAATTGTTCCAGAGCAAGAGTGACCAAAGGAAGTTGGCGCTCAAGGATAAACTCAGGAAAATAAAGATGGAGAAGAATGACATTATTCCGGTATACTTGACCAAGTTTGTCCACTGCATGGATGAGCTTGGGAGTGTAGGAGTTAGTGTGGATGACGAGGAGATGGTGAGCTTGGCTCTCCTCGGGCTTTCGAAAAGTTGGCATGCATATCAGGACAGTGTCAATGGTCGAGAAAACTTGCCAGGATGGGAAATACTGTGGTTTGATCTTGTGCAAGAGGAGATCCAGCGGAGTACCAGAGATGGATCTTCATCAAAGATATCTGATGAAGAAGACTGCACTTTGGCTGCCAAAGCAAGGAAGGGGAAGGGCAAGGAGAAGGCTTCTCAATCCGGTGCAGATGGTAAAAAGCGTGACATGTCCAAAGTGAAGTGTTTTCACTGTCACGATCATGGACATTACGCCACGAATTGTCCACAAAAGAAGAAGAACAAGCAGGCTGCTGGAGCTGCAGCTGGTGAGGCTCTTGCCTCGCAATTTGAGTTGGACTTCTCATTGATCGCATGCATGGTGTCTAGTGCATTGGGATCGGGGTGGTATTTTGATAGTGGCGCTTCCTTTCACATGACGAGAGATGTGAATCTTTTCAGTGACTTGGTGGAGAAAAATCTCCAGATGCATGTTGAGTTGGGCGAAAATGGACGATACAATGCGACCGGCATTGGTACCATAACCTTTCAGAGGGAGTCAAGTAAACTCATTCTTTTACAAGATGTATTGCATGTACCAGGTTTAACAAAGAATTTGATCCCAGCCACAATGTTAGAGGATAAAGGGTATGAAGTTGTCTTTAGAGAAGGGAAAGTTTTCCTTCAGCACAAGGCAACGGGACAAGTCAAGAAGTTTGGGATTCGGGCAAAGAATCTCTACAGACTTGAAGTAGATGGGATGTCTACGAAGCTTCCTATTGTTGGGAAGCGGGAGAAAGACATGCAACTGATGCTTGAGAGGGAGCAAGTTTTGCATGCAGGTGAAAGTGAACCTCGGGATGTGGAGCAGCCACAATATGAGGATCATGGAGTGGAAGAAACCACTCATGCAGAGAAATTTCGTGCCAGATGGGCAGAGGGAGTGCATGCAGCTATACCACCAGGTGAGAGGTGGGGCGACATGCATGATTAATCCCAAGAGGATATTTCTGGGCAGGATTCATGAGATGATGTGGATCTCTGAGTCCCAGGCCTAGCTACGAGGTGGCTGACGTGCGGATCGGTTAGTTAGTCTGCGAGCGAGATCAAGTGATCGGATAACGAGCGCAAATCAGAGTTGACGACAAGTCTGAGAGTGCATGGGTGCAAGAGTTCAACGACGCAGTGTTTCTGATCATTGCGGTAGCATAGGAGATGGAGGAACTTTGATGATAGATTATAGATGCATCAAACTGATTGAGTTTTTTGGAGCCTATTCAGTTTCAGAGGAGTTGCAGAGGAGATGCATGGAGTTGCATGGCGTTTGTGAAGGTTGCAGGGCGAATGCATGGAGTTGCATGTCGCATGCAAAGACAGTCCTTTATTGTTGAGAGGGAGTGTTGAAAATGGCAACAAGAAACAGTGAAGGAGGCCTCCTGAAACATCTTTCCTGATCCTAGTTGGAAAGTGATCACCTAAACTAGGTGGGGACCACACATGTGATTTTTGTCGAAAAATCTATTTTTAGACTATGTCTATTTTTAGACATATGGAGCATGGTCTAGGGAGTGTTGAGTTGCGGATGCTCTTCTTCGATGATTGTGGTCAAGTTTGTTAAATAGATGGACCTCTATTTTTAGACATTGGGCGGAATCTATTTTTAGACTGCCAGTCTAAAAATAGATCAGTCGAATATTATTAGCTCTTCATAATATTTGGACTATAAACATTATCTTATCCTCTTGCAGCACTTCAGTTCGAGCTACGGATGTGGCACATGCAGCTGACAGAAGGAATTACGCTATTCCTAGGGTTTAGTTGAGCTTTTGCATGGTTGACTTCAGTTAGAACTCATGTGGCAGAGTTTGGTGGAGTTGATGAGACAGTTGGTGGAGTTGTGTTCGGTTTAACTTATTTGAACTAGTTGTATTTAGTCTAACTGATAAATACACTAGTGATGAGTGGTGTGAATTAATTATTAATTAATTCACTAATTATTAACTCATAAATCAACTAAATAACACATCAGTTAACAGCAGTGCATGGACAGTTCAGTGAAGACCAGTGGAGGTGAAAGAGTCGATTTACTATCAGTTGTGACTATAGCTGTGCATGATATTTGCACAATCATTGATTGAGATTTCCAATGAGGATTGCGTAGCTAAAGAGGGATGGATTCGAACTTGGATCTCAAGGATTCTCATCTTGGATTGCGCAGTAGAGGCAGGCAAACGGTGGAGGAGTTTTGAACCCGTGACTTGTTCAAAACTGAGCTAGTTTGTGTGTAACTATTGGAGATAGTACTGAGTACTTGTGAGGAGTATTGTAATATGATTGTTACATGTTCTTGATCATTATAATATACAGATAGTAGGGGGTTTTCAGCTGTAGGCTTTCCCCGGTATACATACTGTGTTTATATGTGTTGAATTTATGTTTCTATGTGCGCATGCGAATGTTTTCAATACCGCTTGTTGTTTTTAATTCCGCATGTTGATGATCAATGGTAGAAGAGGTTATGTGTTATGCATGAAGCTCAAATAGTGTGTGACCAGGATAATCTCGGTGAATAATTAAGCAAATTATTCAAATTTCTACATGGTATCGGAGTGAGATTGATCATCGGATCTATTACAGTGATTACAATTATTTCGGTAGACAGAGTCTGTAACGGGCCAGGTAGCCTCTGGATCCATCCTTTCTCTGAAAGGTGATATATCCAATAAATTCCCCTACATTCGATCTCTGTGCTAGAAATACTTTGTTCTCACAGATCGGAAGCGGTTGAGTTTTAAGCTGTTTGAATTCGAATTGCAGAATTGTTTTCTTGGTGTCACAGGCGAAGATGTCTTTCGTCGGATTGCGATTGGAGTATGCCTTGGAAGGCAGGTCGAATTATATTGCATGGAAAGACAGGATGGAGGCAGTGTTAGATGATAATGGGCTGTCGGAGTTCATAGAGAAAGAAGTTCCAAAGCCTACTTCTACGGATGCTGCTGTGATTGAAGCTTGGCAAAAGAAGACAGCAAGGTGTCGAAGGAATTTGTTGGAGGGCATGAAGGATCACATAATATCCAGCCTGCATGGTAAAGCTTCTCCATTCCTCATGTGGAAAGCTTTGACAGAATTGTTCCAGAGCAAGAGTGACCAAAGGAAGTTGGCGCGCAAGGATAAACTCAGGAAAATAAAGATGGAGAAGAATGACACTATTCCGGTATACTTGACCAAGTTTTTCCACTGCATGGATGAGATTGGGAGTGTAGGAGTTAGTGTGGATGATGAGGAGCTGGTGAGCTTGGCTCTCCTCGGGCTTCCGAAAAGTTGGCATACATATCAGGACAGTTTCAATGGTCGGGAAAATTTTCCAGGATGGGAAAGACTGTGGTCTGATCTTGTGCAAGAGGAGATCCGGCGGAGTACCAGAGATGGATCTTCATCAAAGATATCTGATGAAGAAGACTGCGCTTTGGTTGCCAAAGCAAGGAAGGGGAAGGGCAAGGAGAAGGCTTCTCAATCCGGTGCGGATGGTAAAAAGCGTGACATGTCCAAAGTGAAGTGTTTTCACTGTCACGATCATGGACATTACGCCACGAATTGTCCACATAAGAAGAAGAACAAGTAGGCTGTTGGAGCTGCAGCTGGTGAGGCTCTTGCCTCGCAATTTGAGCTGGACTTCTCATTGATCGCATGCATGGTGTCTAGTGCATTGGGATCGGGGTGGTATTTTGATAGTGGTGCTTCCTTTCACATGAAGGGAGATGTGAATCTTTTCACTGACTTGGTGGAGAAAGATCTCCAGTTGCATGTTGAGTTGGGCAACAATGGAAGATACAATGCAACCGGAATTGGTACCATAACCTTTCAGAGGGAGTTAGGTAAACTCATTCTTTTACAAGATGTAGTGCATGTTCCAGGTTTAAAGAAGAATTTGATCTTAGTCGCAATGTTAGAGGATAAAGGGTATGAAGTTGTCTTCAGTGAAGGAAAAGTTTTCCTTCGGCACAAGGCAACAAGACAAGTCAAGAAGGTTGGGATTCGAGCAAAGAATCTCTACAGACTTGAAGTAGATGGGATGTCTATGGAGCTTCCTATTGTTGGGAAGTGCAAGAAAGACATGCAACTGATGCTTAAGAGGGAGAAAGTTTTGCATGCAGGTAATAGTGAACCTCGGGATGTGGAAGCGAGAGAGTGCATGCGCTATACCACCGGGTGAGAGGTGGGGCGACATACATATGATAATCCCGAGTGGAGATTTATGGGCAGGATTCCATGGAGATGGTGTGGATCTCATGAATTCGAGCACAGCCTACGAGTGCCAGCGAAATACGGATCGATTTGGATTGATGCGAAGCGAATCAAAGTGACGATGTCGAATACTGGAGCTTTGGAGCATGTAGATCGAGGAGTTGACGGCAAGTGCAAGAGTGCATGCATGATTGCAAAGAGTTCCAACACGATGGTTCTTGATGACATAATGCCGGTAACATCATGGAAGGTGGAAGACATTGATGACCACTCGAAATTTGAATTGAGTTGTTTGGAGCCTATTCAGTTTCAGAGGAGTTGCAGAGCAGATGCATGGAGTTGCATGGCGCTTGTGAAGGTTGCAGGGCGAATGCATGGAGTTGCATGTCGCATGCAAAGACAGTCCTTTCTTGTTGAGAGGGAGTGTTGAAAATGGCAACAATAAAAATTGAAGGAGGCCTCCTGAAACATCTTTCCTGATCCTAGTTGGAAAGTGATCACCTAAACTAGGTGGGGGACCACACAGGTGATTTTTTGTCGAAAAGTCTATTTTTAGACTATGTCTATTTTTAGACATATGGAGCATGGTCTAGGAGTTGCAGGATGCTATTCTTGGATGATTGGTCAAGTTGGTAAAAATAGATGGACAGCTATTTTTAGACATACAGGTCGAAGTCTATTTTTAGACTGCCTGTCTAAAAATAGAACAGTCGAATATTATTAGCTCTTAATAATATTTGGACTATAAACATTATCTTATCCTCTTGGAGCACTTCAGTTTGATGCTTGGATGTGGCACATGCAGTTGACAGAAGGAAATACGCTTTTCCTAAGGGTTAGTTGAGCTATTGCATGGTTGAATTCAGTTAGAACTCATGTGGCAGAGTTTGGTGGAGTTGATGAGACAGTTGGTTGAGTTGTGTTCGGTTTAACTTAGTTGAACTAGTTGTATTTAGTCTAACTGATAAATACACTAGTGATGAGTGGTGTGAATTAATTATTAATTAATTCACTAATTATTAACTCATAAATCAACTAAAGAACACATCAGTTAACAGCAGTGCATGGACAGTTCAGTGAAGACCAGTGGAAGAAGAGGTTACGTGTTATGCATGAAGCTCAAATAGTGTGTGACCAGGATAATCTCGGTGAATAATTCAGCAAATTATTCAAATTTATACAAATATCGCAGTAATAGCATATACCCATGGCCTTTCGAGTAAAATGTTGTAGTCAAGGGGTTCGTCAATGACCTCAAATTCAACATTCACTGTTTTTCCCTTATTTTGACATGCAGGTTATTGATGATACCACAAGGCTTATATGTACGAATGTCAAAAGATTTCAACATCGTAGGTGATTGAGATAAGTGCGGCGAGCCAAGTGACTTCCAGCAGTTTAGAGACATAATGAAAGTAGATGCGCCCTCATCAATAATAATATCAATAACGAGGTGATTGAGAACAATTACTTGGATGGAGAATGCTAATTCTGCTGGTAATTGCGGCACATAGCCCGTATGATTAAAGACTACAAGATTGGAATTTGTCGGATCGATTCCACCAATTTCCGACAACAAAGCCTGTTTCTAGGAGAGACAATTTTGAAGTACCTCAAGCGTCAACATAGCTAAAGGGGATTGAGCCAAATATTCAACTATATTATAATTTTGAGCAGCTTGGGCTTGAGGATTGAATGTTGATTTATGGATGAATCCCTTCGGTGGCTTTATTGTTAACTCAGGAATAACAGTTAGTAGAATAGATTCTATAGACAGATTCGTGGTCAAGGTAGTAGGTTGATCAGTAATCTAGCTACCGAAATCTTTATTACACATTGACACCAAAACATCAGTTTTTGGCTTCGTGACAGATAGCATAAGAAATGGGAACTAGAAGTTGGATATGTAGCAACCAAATTTCTGTTTGGATTCGGAAATGGGTCTATTAACACAATAGATGCATGCGAGGTCTTAATTAATTTTGATACTTTGACGCAGTGAGGACAGTCTTGAACAAAGTGCTCCTCATTACATATTATGAAAGGTTAATGAGGTTTCTAATTGTTTCCAGTTTGTTGATCAGATGATCATTCCTGCGGGGTTGAATTTTGATTTTTATTCGCTTTCCCCTTTTTCTTACTTCTGGGTTGCTTGTCACTTTTGCCTTTGTCAGATGACACGACATGAATTTCAGAAGAAGGTGCAAGATCATATGCAGTAGAGTGATGTGTGCTTGCAATACCGATCATACCGTCATCAACATGAGAGTTCTTAGATGAAGGAGGAACAGTAAAATTAGATCGCGACGCGTTGGGAATTTTCTCATAGAGCATGCCAGACTGAGTATAAATCAAATATAAGTATGATGTAATTGCTTGGGAAACAGGGCTTTGAGCCTCAACATAAGTAATTTTTTGTTGGTAACCCAGATATGGGGTTTTTTTGATAAGCAAACACTTGATGATTTTGCTGACCAAAACCTGGGTACGCTATTTGTTGTTGGAATGAATGTCGTGGCATTTTCGCTTGTGTTTGCCAAGGTGTCTGTCCACCACAATTATAGCCCAAACTAGAATAGCTTGGACCCGATTGTGAATAGGTAAAACCCAGTTGTGCCTGCGACATCCCATAATAGGGTAATCCAGATTGTGAATAAATAATTCTGGATACAGGTGGTTGTTGTAAACCAGCCGAAGGAGTTGGAGTCTAAGGGCCCAATACTTGAGGGTATTGGGTTGAAGGACCCGCCTCAGACATTTGAGGTACAAAAATTTGAGCCTATAACAGGGGTAAGGATGTATTAACAAGTGGAGTAGATGTGGGTACAACAGGTTGAACCGATTGATATGAATGCACAACCGTTTGTGGTTGAACAGGAAGAATAGGTTGCCACTGACAAACAATCATTCCAACATTAGGATTACCATATAAGGATGGAGTAATGTAACAATGGTTGACCATAGGTTACCCCCTAACATTAGGAGTATAATAAGATGGAATATATTTTTCTCCAAATACTCGGAGTCTAGCTGATATTGTAATGGATGGAATATACCCAGATGGACCAGCTTGATATTGCATTGAAGATGTATATAAAGGATCAAGCCATTCGGTACTCATTAGAGACGTACGAGATAGAATACCAGATGATGACATGGGTGAATTCCATGGGTTTGAGTATGCACCAGAGAAGGTTCCAGATAAATATTGGTAACCAGGGGGGATGGAAGGGCCATCATATAAATGTGACTCTGGTGATGTGGTGAACATCAACGAGGTAGAAACAGTAGATGTTATCGCAACTGTAATAGATGGTACAACCAAACATGTTGACTCAACCATGTTCATACAACCTAATGTATACCCTACAGGATCTACGGGAACTCGAATTGACACAGGATCAAAGAAAGCAGTGTGAGGTGATTGAGGAAAAGACTCGCAAAGATAAAGCTCCTCCCCAAAATGAGTTGGAGTTGAAGGTATTTCATCTTGTGGTATTTATTCAATCAAAATCAAACCAGGTTGAAGAACTTCGCCATCAGGCCCTAGATATATTTCAGGTGGTTAACTATGTGATATGGAAGACTCAATGGCTACAATCAACTGTGGAGCGACCGATACAGGAAAAACTTCTGGTTGTTTGACTTCGGGATCTAGATGTTCTGGTAAAAGAATGACAGGATCCGGATCAACTTACAGTTGAACAATGTTGGGTTCAAGAGGTATGGTCTCATTAATTGGATGGATCGTGACCACAGGTAGCTGTGAGGACTCCATCTCAACAACAGTAGATCAAGCAGGATTTGTAGAAACAACTCGAGATGACTCTGGTACATGTGAGGATGATGTCTCACCAGAGGTACTAATAGTACTGGTTTCGGTAGAATTATGTCACCTTCGCCGACCAGAAATGACTTCTGGTGGTAAAAGTGGTTTAAGTGTTATTCGACGTGAACGATGGGGAAAGGGATGTTCTTCTTCCATGACGACTGGTTGATTTTATGACAGAAACAACTAAACAAAATAAAAGGGTAATTCTAGGAAAAAAATTTACCAAGTAATTGTGAACTGCAGAATACCTCCTAGCGAACCAAGAAGTACGGGTAGGTAATATCCTCGAATGTTGTGTTCGGTGTATCACAAGTTACAAGGTGGCCAACTCTGTTACCTATGGATGGATAGAAACCTAAAGTTGTTCTTACGTACGTGGAGTGAGGTATCACACTCAAAATGTATCGCAGATAAGTTAACGACAATTTCTATGTTTAACGACGCTGGAACACGTCTCTAGCCTAGACCTTCTAAATGTTATCGTTAATGTTCCAATGCTTTCTTAGGTTGATTGACGTAAATTTTATTTTGATCTTGTTTAAAATTTTGTCTTTGAGGTTCACCGTGTGATGTAATGGAAATTCCTAAAAATGAAAACTAAATGATAAGCAAACTTTTCAATTTAGCTTTTTTAATGAAAATCCTAGCTACTAAGGGAAAGAGCAATCAGTTTTTGAGCAAACAACAAAGAGAAAAAACTAAATGCAGCTTTCCTAACTTGTTCCTATGCAACACACATAATTCACTATATGCACATGCATGTTTTTCTTTTCATCTCCCTTTAATGTGAAAGAATGAAAGGAAACTAGATGCACAAATCAGTCAAACAAGTGTTTTCTTATGAGAAATGAGGAATGAAACAACAATTTCCTCTTTGAAAACAGAATTAATGCATAAATAAAATACTTTGAATTTGATTTTCCAATGATAAATAAAAACACTAATGAAACATTGAACAAATTTACTTTTCAAAGGAGGAAGAACAAGAAAGTTTACTGTTCTCTAAGAGGTATCAGAAATCTGAGAATACAACAAACAAGTGGTTGAGATTGAAAGAAATGAAAATTTTAGATGGAATTTGGTTGGCTGAGGGGGAACATAGTCTCTAAGGGGATACAGTGCGTTGCAGAGCACCCTTGAGTGGGAGACAGTGCACTGCAATGCACTGTGTCTTGACCAACAATGCATTGGTTGCAACTAAGATTGGAAAATCAAGCAGCAAAACACACTTTTAATGCAATTTTTTTCATTCAAATGACTGATAAGAGAAATTAGATGCTATTGATGAGGATAAACATAGGAAAAAACACCAGGAATGATAGGATACTCCCCAGCGGAGTTTCCAATTTGTTATACGAAATTGTGATCTACAGATAAACCAAATTCCCTAAGTGTGGTGTTTTTCACTTAGAACAACAGAGGAAATAATAACTATCACTTTCTCTAAAACAAGCATATATACAGAATGGGAAATGAGCCTACTTGTGATTCTTTCGCTTGTCCTTCTCCTTTTTTCGTTGTTTCCATCACTCTCAATCCAACTCAAGTCGCTAGATCAATTCCTACAAACAAAAACATGGAACAACAAACAACATACAATATACAATATATCTACTTATCTTACTCAGATCAAATTTATTAGATCTGAAATACATACATCATTCAAGAATACATTGCACAAGAAATAGATACATATGTATGGGAAAATGAACAACAATCTTTATTAAAGAGTAGAAGTGGAAGATTACAACCAATGAATCGATTTGTTGTCAACCTGCTCTAGCTTCATTCCAGCCTCATTAAATCCAACATTATCCGAGCAGCATACCAGTACTTTCACACTCTTATCAAATGAGAATCCAACAGCATAACTTTACCAAAATTCTTCCTTCCCTAGCACTAGGATGAGTGCTCAATTTATAGGGAAACTGATGGTAGTTTATCAATGAATGACTTTCTAATAATAGGCAAGACATGTTTCCAATTTCAGAGGTGTTAGATGGACACTTGGATTTGAATTTTGACACATATGGACTCTTCTAGAAGTCACTGGACATGTGGAGATTCTTGAACAATGATAATTCCACTCCCAGGTGACCAATGCACCCTTGAGTGTCGGGAAGTGCACTGTAGTGCAACCTTGCATGGAGTATTTGGTACTACAAAAAAGTTAGTCCCTTGCATATGATATTTAGTGAGTCAATATGTGATATAACATATACTTCAAACCTTGGAAATATCACAATAGAAGTCATGAATAAAATATTCATCTCTTAGGGCATATAGCAACTAAAATATAAGGGGATGATAGACCCTATTTCATTGGTCCTGGGGATGATGTCCAGTTTGACCAAGTCTTGGGGGATGATGTTGTTGGACATTGGGTTCAACTCTCCCCATGTGTTTCGCGACATGGACTAACCGCCTCTCATGGATCCTAACTCTGGCGATTGTAGCAGAGACTAATGCCTGTGGATTTTAGTCTAACGGCAATCGCGATTCCAACAAGTGGAATCAGAGTGACAGGTCTCAAGTTTGAAACTCACGAGACTTGCATTTGGGGGAGATTGTTAGACATTGGGTTCAACGCTCCCCGTGTGTTTCGTGAAATGGACTAACCGCCTCTCATGGATCTTAACTCTGGAAATTGTAGCAGAGACTAATGCCTGCCGGTTTTGGTCTAACGGAAATCGTGATTCCAACAGATGCCCAATTTGACCTATAACACCCAACATGGGAATGACGCATCCTAGGATGGTAAATCATATCTCACTTTGGTAAACTCCCTTGAAATAACCTAGAATTAGGATTTGTCAGCGTGAACATAGCATATTTTTCAATTATACTTTTAGAATCTGACCAGTAGTCTGGAAGATGAAAAATAATGAACTTGGCAGTATACTAGTTATTTTCCAAAATGAAACCATGCCTTATCATCCATGAATATTGCCAAAGCTTCTAGAAATTTAACCATTGTTCACTCACCGATTATTTTCCAAACGATTTTTTTTTTAAAGCACCCAATCCTTTCAGAAAAAATTGAGAACAAATTAAGGCTTAACTAACCAAAATATATATGAGAGGGGATTTCAAATTTTGAAAAACTGAGAATATATGTTTATCACAGGGGCTAACACTACCTGTAACATAATTTTTTTGATGTCGTAATAGAGAAATATTCCATGCCAACATAGTTTTGTTGATGTGGTACATAGTTTTGTTAATGTCGTACATTATGAATAGAAGGTAGATATGTCACGCATGTTTTGTATCCGAATACAACACCAAGAAATTATTATTAGACCAAATTGGATAACTGCGACTGACAAGAGATTAAATACTTTCTTATCTTTTTCAGGATGGGGAGGGGTCCGAGAAGACTTCGTTAAGTAAAGTTTATTGGTCTCTAAGAGGTATTAAAAATATGAGAATACAAAAAACAAGTGGCTGAGATTGAAGCAATGACAATGGAATTTGGTTGGCTGAGGGGGAAACACAGTCTCTAAGGGGATACAGTGCATTGCAGAGCACCCTTGAGTGGGAGACAGTGTACTACAGTGCACTGTGTCTTGACCAACAGTGCATTGGTTGCAACTAAGATTGGAAAATAAAGCAACAAAACACACTTTTAATGCAATTTTTTCAATCAAATGACTAATAAGAGAAATTAGATGCTATTGATGAGGATAAACAGAGGCAAAAACACCAGGAATGATAGGATACTCCCCAATGGAGTTGCCAATTTGTTATACGAAATTGTGATCTACAAAGAAACCAAATTCCCTAAGTGTGGTGTTTGTCACTTAGAACAACAGAGGAAAGAATAACTATCACTTTCTCTAAAACAAGCAGATATACAGAATGGGAAAGGAGCCTACTTGTGATTCTTTCGCTTGTCCTTCTCCTTCTTTCGTTGTTGCCATCACTCTCAATCCAACTCAAGTCGCTAGATCAATTCCTACAAACACAAACATGGAACAACAAACAACATACAATATACAAGATATCTACTTATATTACTCAAATCAAATCGATTAGATCTGAAATACATACATCATTCAAGAATACATTGCACAAGAAATAGATACATATGTATGGGAAAATGAACAACAATCTTTATTAAAGAGTATAAGGGGAATATTACAACCAATGAATGGATTTGTTGTCAACCTGCCCTAGCTTCATTCCAACCTCATTAAATCTAGCATTATCCCAGCAGCATACCAGTACTTTCACTCTCTTATCAAATGAGAATCTAACAGCATAACTTAACCAAAATTCTTCCTTCCCTAGAACTAGGATGAGTGCTCAATTTATAGGGAAACTGCTGGTATTTTATCAATGAATGACTTTCTAATAATAGGCAAGACATGTTTCCAATTTCAAAGGTGTTAGACGGACACTTGGATTCGAATTTTGACACATATGGACTCTTCTAGAAGTCACTGGACATGTGGAGATTCCTGAACAATGAGAATTCCGCTCCCAGGTGACCAACGCACCCTTGAGTGTCAAGAAGTGCACTACAGTGCACCCTTACATGGAGTATTTGTCACTACAACTCAGTTAGTCCCTTGCAGATGAGATTTAGTGAGTCAATAAGTGATATAACATATACTTCAAACATTGGAAATATCACAATAGAAGTCATGAATATAATGTTCTTCTCTTACGGCATATAGCAACTGAAATATAATGGGATGATAGACCCTATTTCATTGGTCCTGGGGATGATGTCCAGTTTGACCAGGTCTTGGGGGATGATGTTGTTGGACATTGGGTTCAATGCTCCCCATGTGTTTCACGACATGGATTAACTGCCTCTCGTGGATCCTAACTCTGGCGATTGTAGCGGAGACTAATGCCTGCAGGTTTTAATCTTACGACAATCGTGATTCCAACAAGTGGAATCAAAGTGACAAGTCTCGAGTTTGAAACTCACCCGGCTTGCGTTGGGGGGAGATTGTTGGACATTGGGTTCAACGCTCCCCGTCTGTTTCGCGACATGGACTAACCGCCTCTCATTGATCCTAACTCTAGCGATTGTAGCATAGACTAATGCCTATAGGTTTTGGTCTAACGGCAATCGTGATTCCAACAAATGCCCAATTTGACCTATAACACCCAATATGGGAACGACGCATCCTAGGATGGTAAATCATACCTCACTTTGGTAAACTCCCTTGAAGTAACCTGGAATTGGAATTTGCCAGCGTGAACATAGCATATTTTTCAATTATACTTTTAGAATCTAACCAATGGTCTAGAAAATGAAAAATAATGAACCTGGCAGTATACTAGCTATTTTCCCAAACGAAACCATGCCTTATTGTCCACAAATATTTCCAAAGCTTCTAGAAATTTAACCATTGTTCACTCACCAATTATTTTCCAAACGATTTTTTTTTTTTAAGCACCCAATCCTTTCAGAAAAAATTGAGAACAAATTAAGGCTTCACTAACCAAAATAGATATGAGAGGGGATTTCAAATTTTGAAAAACTAAAAATATATGTTTATCGCAGGGGCTAACACTACCTGTAACATAATTTTTTTGATGTCGTGATAGAGAAATCTTCCATGCCAACATAGTTTTATTGATGCAGTACATAGTTTTGTTAATGTCGTACATTATGAATAAAAGGTAGATATGTCACACATGTTTTGTATCTGAATACAACATCAAGCAATTATTATTAGACCAGATTGGATAACTGTGACTGAAAAGAGAGTAAATACTTTCTTAGCTTTGTCAGGATGGGGAGGGGTCCAAGAAGACTTCGTTAAGTAAGGAGGGGTTCAGAGGCAAATCAATGTGAATAAGTGCATGGATTACTTTACCTGAATTTTCTAACGAACAAGCATGACCTAATGTCGTTACTGGCTGAATAACTTTCAATATTGTTCTTACCTCTCTCTTCCTAATGCATTGAAATCAAAATTTTGTTCCATCTTATTCTATTATTTATTTGCAAGGGAGAAACTGGGACTTATCTTCCAGGGGGCTCCATAGATGATGGGATCCTCGACTTCTTCTCTAGCAAACACTTCTGACTTGACTTAAGAGACTTTCAAGAAGCGACACGTCCCAAAAAAACAACATGGATCAATTGATCCAAGGTCTTTTGCTTGAGATGTGTTAAAGAATTAACATGTAAAATTGCAGCTTAACCATGAAACTTTAAAGGCATAAACATAAGAAGAGAGAAGCACATAAAAGACATGCAAGAAGACACAAAATTGATATCAAAGTTTACCCAGGAGGGACTATGTCTCTGGGCCCTGCTCAATTAGTGGGGAGGCCCTCTTTCATTAAGTGGCAGTAAAAATGAAAGTACAAGAATTAAATGCAAAATTACACCCTTATACCTCCATAGTTGAAAGTGCCCGCAAATTGGAGACCTCTGATGAAGAAATGGACAACACCGTTGGATTCGTGGTGCCAAGAGATGCAAAATCCATATAAAATTTATTTGAATCTGAAAAGGTGAAAATCTAACCCCTCTGGAAATGGCTCAAATCATGGTTCTGCGCCCCTCCTGCAAACAACTCATGGTTCCACCCTATCTCGTACTCTGTGCCCACTCTTGGCCTGCTTGGGCGCACTTCTAAAATGACTAGTTTATATATGAGAAGTTGGACGGACTTAACCAAGTCCGTCATTGGCTAATTGGTTTGAGATCTGAATTGGAGGCAGGGGGTCAAGTGGTAAAACCTCGCCCCCTCCATATTAAGGCGGATTTTTGTTTTAAAAATTGCACAATTTTCTTTTTTTTAAAACCCACTGTATAAGTTTTAATGAAAATTGGGTACGTTGTGGGGGGGGGGGGGGGGGTTTCGAGCCCGCATTGGGTGGCCCACCCCCATAAACTTCGTCAGTGGTACCGTATACATAGGCGGTGGGTTGGGGCCGCGAGGTCACAACCATTGGCCCCACTCATAAATGGGTTATGGTTGTCGTAAGTGTGGGAAGGGTCCGACGAGGTAATGGGCGCCAACCCCATTTTAATTATTATTTTTTTATGTCGTTGGATGGGGAGGGCAAGGGTCATGGCCCACCCTCCAAAATATGTTTATTTTTATTTGATTTTAAATAAACTATTTTTTTTTAATTCCAAAAATTGACTGAAGGAGTCAATTTAACTGTCCCATAATTTTGCTCAGAATCCGGTGGCCAGGTTTCTACAAAATTGTCACCTCCTTAAGCTGCCACATCACCACGTCAACCCTCAAACTTTTATTGCTCCTAACTCCTTCATATGGACTCAAAATTGAGTGTCACCTGCGCCGTTGGAATTAGGAAGACGAGATATTCAACTTGACATTAAGTTTGCCACATTTCTAACACTTTTATTTTTGAGCCTTTGTACTTAAGCCACTTGTACTTGGACCTGTTCGATCCACCTGGATCAGTCCTCCCCACTAAAGATATTTTGGATCCCAAAAGCCTTATCAATTAATAAGCAAGTGAGGGAATTGCTCCCTCACCTTCTCCTTTTCAAGCCATTTAGCTTTACTTGGGTGCATCCCTTTGAAACCAACAAAGATATACTCCACATCTCCTCGTTGTGAAGTCTTGGTTCTTCGATCAAGAATGATGTCTTCTGGAATTTCATCGAGATACTCTGGTGCAAAGTCATCCATTGTAGGCACTCATCCTACCCCCTCGGTGTCCATAATCAATGGTGTTTCATAAAGCTTAAGATTTTTGACATTCACAACTCTGTACATCTACATGTATATAGGAAAATCGAGTCAGAAAGCATTATTCCCAATCTTCTCTAATATGGTAAATGGACCATACTGGATTGGTCGCAATTTCTTGCCTTCCCCCTTCATTTGATCCTTGCTAATATGGAACCACACCTTGTCACCAACTTGAAATTGATGGTCAACTTGGTGCTTATCATGTCGGGCCTTATATCGAGCCTAACTCTTTTCCAATTGCTCTTGCACTGCTTGGTGAATTGTCTATATCTGCTGGATGAACCGACGTGCCTTGCCCCTGTCGTCACTTCCACTGGCATCTTCATCCCTTCCATAGATCATGTCAAAAGGGTCCTTTGGTAAGTAACCAAAACATGTCTCAAATGGTGAACGTTGTGTAGAGGAATACATTGCTCGGTTGTAGGCGTGTAGCACATATGGAAGATGCTCATCCCACAACTTGGGATGTTTGCTGCAATAGCCCCGCAAAAGTGTACCACGGTACGGTTGACGACCTTTGTCTGTCTGTCGGTATGTGGATGGAATGTCGTACTTCTCTTCAACTTGGTGTCCATCATTCACCATAAGATGGTCCAAAACTATCCAAGGAAGTGAGAGTCTCGATCTGACACAATCGATGTGGGCAACCCAAAGTGGACCCAAACAAATTGAAGGAAAATATAAACAGTCTGCTCTACAATGACCTGCTTTTTACAAGGCATTAATATGCACATTTTACTAAAGCGGTCTACGACAACATACAAATAGTCGTGACCCTTTCTAGACATAGGAAAACCTTCTACCAATTCCATCGACACACTTTCCCATGGACGACCCAGAATAGGGAGTGGTGTGTACAGTCTGAGTTTTCTATTAGAGGGCTTTGAAACAGAACACATCACACATCCCTTTACAAAACAGGTGGTGAGCCTTGGTATTACACCAAGAGTGCTGCAACTCCCAGGGGCTGCCCTACTTTACTTTATCAACCCGGGGTTCATACGAACTTGGAGGTGACAGTGCTATATACACAGCAGATGAAATATGTTCATGTCATCCTCTTTTGCTTTACGAAAAGGTGCTATTTCTTAAATTATGATAAGAACTGGAAAGTAAATTGTTGGAAGGAAATGACAGAAAGGAAAACTGAATTGCTAAAAATAAATGGCAGGAATGAAACTAATTTAATTTGCAGAAAAGGAAATGATTGAAAAGAAACTAAACTGTATCGTTGAAAAGAAATGGCAGAAATGAAAGTAATTCTAAACCACACTTAACTGGGCCAAATGGCTAAATGCACTATACTTATCCTATGGTCTATCTACCATGCTTCTACCCATGCAACTAAGTTATCCATGACTTAATTTTAATTGAAAAAGTATTGATTTGTAGCTTGTAGGAAATAAAAGGGCTAAAGTGGCTAATGGAGGGCTTAACATATGAAACAAGGCTTAGAAGTGGAAAGAGTGGGGTTAAACCTTATAAAACCTTATTATAGCGCAGAAAGGGCTTTGGAGCAGAATGAATTGAAAAGTGCGATGGTAGAGATGCGATGGAGGCAAAAGTTGTGATATGCGATATCGCAATCACAATATCGAAAAATTAAATGGATATCAGAAATGTTGTTCGGGAGTGGGAGAAAAATACGAAGTGCAATGAGGTAAGAATTGCAAAGTGTGTAGTGTGATGGGGAAAAAGCTGAGACGTGCGAAATGTGATATCCCAACCGGCGGAAAGAGCGATAAGTTTTAACGAAAACCAATTGAACGGTGCGAAGTGCGAAATGCGATGGGTGACGTGGCGGTGGGACCAACGGCAGAGCGCGATCACAATATCGTGATTGACAGATCATAGTGGTAAGTCTTAATGAAAAAAGGGAAAATATTGCGCAGTGCAATTTTGCGAAAACGCAAAGTACAGTAGCGGGATTTTCGAGGAAGAAAAAGGCAGAGGTCAACCTATGAGTTTTTGAAGTGTTTTTCCGTTAAAATGGCTGTGATAGCCGTAAAACGTGAAAACGAAGGAATATAAGGTGGACTTAGTCATTTTGGAGTGTTTTGGGGAACAAAAGGGTGCGGCAGCTGCAATAAATGAAATAGAAGGGATTAGAAGCGTAACATAGGTGTTTGGAAGGGAATGAAGAGATGGATAGGGACTGGAAAATAGAGCGGAACAACTTAATAATATCTCTGGGGCTTTTGATGCCTATTCTTGCAAACAAACCTGCGGATTCATGCACAGGAAAACAGAAAAGAATGCGTGATAAAAAAAATGAACAAAAAGTAGTTTTTTGGTCTGTGGGAAGATTCGCCCTCCTCGAGCTCTATTGACAGAGATGAGAAGGGAGTCTTTTTTTTTACAAAGTCGGATGCTATTTATATTCAAAAAAAGTAAGAGGATATGAGCTCCATTGTTACATAGCAGAGAAGATGAGAAGTAGAGCAAGGGGAAACTACATTAATAACAAAATCCCTTCTGCTTCCATCGTTTTTGATAAGATGAAAAACTAAACATGTATAAATTCTAACAAACTGAAGTAGTAAAAAACAACATTTGCACTTCATGCTTAATCAATGTTTATGTGGTGGATTTGGCGTGCAGTGGATTCTTTAGGCTTGCCTTCCGCATCCATAGTTCTTGCATTTGCAGAGCTGGTACTTGGTGCATTATTTTTTTCCAGGATGTACTTCAGGATATCAACAGATTCTTTGATATGCTCACAAGTGTTAGACAGTTCATTGAACTGGCTCTGCAGCGAAGAAACTCGATGAAGGAAGAGATTGAGGTCGGCCTCATGCTTTCCCTTGGTAAATTGAGCGTGAGTGTCAATCTTGTCCTCCAAAAGCTTCTGTTGTGCGCAAATTTGCTCCAGCTCCGCCTGGAGGTTGGCATAATGGAAGCAGTCTTCACTTCTGGACATGATGTGATAGTGTAAAGAAATTTCAGATTGTAGAGTAGGCCTGCAAGATCGCCACTCCAGAGAGCAGGGATCCGGATTGAGGAGAAAGGAATCAGCTGTGTATAACACAGAGCTAGGAAATCGGAGTGAAAAAAGGGGGAAATGTGTATATGGGAGGTGTGAGGGATGAAATGGAGAGTGGAGAATCATGATTAAATAGAAGAGGATGGTCATGAATCCGGGAAAGAAGGGAGGCGCAGGCGCATATGAAAGAATGAGAAATGAAACAAAATGAGGCTCAGTCACATGTGAAATAATATGGCAGAGGTCAAGGGAAGAATGAGAAGACGGCAGGAGCACATGTGAGGAGGGTCAACATCTGAGAGAGAGAAATAAAAACGGAGATACAGAGGCAAAGGAATCCTCTGCAGAGGATTCGGCAGCGATATTAGAGGATACGATGGATAATATAGTCAGTAAGTTGGGAAAAATACCTGAAAAGAGAGAAACGGAGGCGTTGTACACCTCTGCAATAAATCTGAGGTCGGATTTGATTATGATCATGGTAGGTAGCAATGAGATTCGGAGGCGTTACATCTCAGAAAGCCAATGGGATGAAAGCAGGCACTGCTAGCACGTGAATCCGCCTCCTTATTGAGAGAGCGGAGAACATGGTAGAACCGGGTCTCTTTCATCTGTTTGGAGAGGGTTCGACATCGATTGATAGTTTGGTGTAGGATCACGTTGGAAGCATTCCTGCTGTGTATCATTAAACTAATGATGATTGTCGAATCTCCTATGATCGTAGCTGTGTGTAGGCCAAGTCTTTGAAGCTAAAGAAGGCCTTGATAGAGAGCGAGTGCTTCAGCCATGTTATTGGATAGATTGCCCAGACCCCACTGGTAAGCATGAACGATATCACCATTAGCATTACAGATGATTCCTCCAGCCCCAGCCATTTCTGGGTTAGACTTGGAGGCACCATCAAAAAATAGATAATGTGTATTGCAATTTCTGAGCCAAAGAGATAATTCCTCTTCTTTCATTCTAATCTTCCAGCTATACCTGGTGTTGTTACTACTATCGGCATTAACCCTACTGCTACCAATGTTGCTTCTTTCCAGCAAATATCCAATATAGTTCCTTTCCTCGACATAGAGATCAGTTGTAGCATTCTTTCCTTGGTTTTTGGTGGACATTACTTCCAAGGTGAGGCTCTAGGCCTTATTATATAATCTTCTAATGTTGGTTTCTTTGTCCTTAAAGATCATGTGATTGCATGCTAGCCATATGTTCCACAAGAGAGTGTATGGTAAGGCATTCCATACTCTGCGGGCTAAATTGTTTTTCTTTTGCTGCCATGGGTAATTTCTTTTCCAGGTTTGCAGGACTTCAGCAACATTGGTGTTTGGAGCCCAGGGGAGGTTGGCTTGTCGATAAGCTTCTTTCCAACAGGAAATGGCAAAGGGGAAATCTATGAAAAGGTGTAGACTGGTTTCTTCCTCTGCTTGAAAATTTGGACAACGGGATGGCCCAGTTATCCCACATTTTTTAAGATTCTCAGATGTGAGGACTTTCTCTTTTAGCAGGAGCCAAATAAAGAATTTTATTTTTAGGAGATTCACTGCTTTCCATACTAGTTTCCACTGCGCCCAAATGGGTTTGGAGAAAACATTGTTGCAGATCTGTTGATAAGTGGCTTTGACTGTATAGCTGGTACATGTGGGATCCCAACGAAAGCCATCCTCACTATTGCATTTGGTAGGAGCAATGCCATGAAGATGGGCTTGAATATTGTTGAAGCTTTCTTCCATTTCTATGGGAATATGTGGGAAGATCCATCCTTTCCAAGACTGAGAATTGGCATCCCACTGAGATATCTGATCCAAGGTATGGATCCCCATGTTATTAAGAAAGCATAAAATCTACTGAGTGCCCGGTCTACTACTAATGGGTTGTTGTCCCATTATCTTGTCAGCTCCGATTCTAATATGGCTGCCACCATTGGGAATCTTGGAGATATTTGGAACTAGGAGGGGGATTGCCTTCTTACACATCCCCCAGATTTTTGAGCAGGCTCTGTGAGGAATCTCATGGTCCAAAATTTGTTGCCTTTTTGAGTTGAGATATTTTATTTCTAGCACTGTTTTCCACCAAGCAGGTTTGCCATTGATGAGTCTCCAAATAATCTTGCCACCAAAAGCCAAGTTTAATAGTCTTGGCGATCTAATTCCTAGCCCTCCTTGTTTTTGATATTGAATGACATGTTTCCAAATTATAAGATTATATTTCTTCTTATCATTTTTCCCCCCTTGCCATAGAAAATGTCGGAGGATGGCGTCGACTTTGTGATGGAAACTAGCTGGGGCATGCAGGAGCGAAAAGAGGTATAAAGGTAAGGAGGAGAGACCAGATTTAAGGAGGATTAGGCATCCTGCTGGATTAAGCCAAGAGGCGCCCCAATGTTGCACCTTCCTTTTCATTTTGTCAATTATAGTGTTCCAGACATAAGCTTTCAAATTTCCAGCACTCACTCGCATACCTAGTTAAGAAAAATGCCCCCAATCCATCTTGTAAGGAACTCCAAATGTGCTAGCTATGCTATGTAGAGTTTGGGCAGTAGTATTCCAGCCATATATGCAGCTCTTGAGATCATTGACCATACCCCCGGAGTAATTCATGTATTTGTCTAAGAGAGTTTTAAAACGACGGGCTATTATGTTCGAGGCTCCTCCCATTAAAAGGGTGTCGTCGGCAAATTGAGAATGGTTTATGTTCTTGACTCCATTCCCAAATTTGATCCCGGTAATGATTCCCATGCGGTGATTGTAATCCAGGGCCCTGCTAAATGATTCAGCCATCAAGATGAATAAGTAGGGAGAAAGCGGACAACCTTGTATTAGACCTCGGGTCGACTGGAAAGAAGGTCCTGGTCTACCATTAATGAGAGGGGAGATCCAGGGCCCAGTAATGCAAGCTTTGACAAGCTTAATGAAGGATGCAGCAAATCCCAATTTCCCAAAACAACAAAAATGAAGGAGTGTCTGACTCGGTCAAAGGCGTTGGCTAAGTCCAATTTTAGAATGAATCCTTTTTCGTTTCTAGCTTGATTGGAATGGATGGCCTCTTGGACAAGGAGGATGGTATCAAAGATTTGTCTGTTGGCCAAGAAACCTCCTTGATTTTTAGAAATGAGAGAGGGGAGGAGAGGTTTGAGGCGCAAGGCAAGGATTTTGGTCGGGATTTTATAATAAGAGTTGCATAGAGAAATGGGTCGGAAGCGAGAGAAGGATGAGGGTCGATTCTCTTTGGGAATAAGGGAAAGGTGGGTGGCATTAGTGTATCCTCCAATTTTGCATTTGCGTTGTGCCCATCTTATCATTTTGAGTAGATATTTTTTTATGATTCCCCATTAAGTTCTATAGAAACAAATGGGGAAACCATCTGGTCCGGGGGCTTTGTCTAGCTGGAGCGACCATATGAAACTTTTAATTTCCTCTTCATCAATTTATTTAGTTAATTTTTCATTGATTTCCTCACTAATACCCGTGGGCAAGTGTTGAAGAATATCAGAGTAGTCTTCTGCTGCTTTCGTCTCAGCCAAAAGAACGATGTAATAATCCGCAGCAGTCTGTTTTATGGCATCTTAAGTAGTTTGGAGTTGACCATTCTCATCGATGATGGTGGTAACATTGTTCCTGATTTTTCTGATTGTGGCCTGCTTGTGGAAGAAGGCAGAGTTTTTATCCCCTCCTTGCAGCCAAAGTTGTCTTGATTTTATTCTCCATTTTTGTTCTTCTTCTCTATTGGCTCGATAGAGATGGAAATAGAGATCACCCTCTTGTGCTTGGTATTCCTGGGAGAGCCCATGTTCTTCTATTTTGTTATGGACCCTATCTAACTTGTTTTTTATTTCTGTTTTGACTTTCTCTGGTTCTTTGTAGTGGCACTTTGCCCATTCCTTCAGGGCACATTTGGTCCTCTTCAACTTGCTTTCCCAAATGTGTCCCGGTGATCCTTCTATATGTTAGCGCCATGTGATGTTTACAATCTGGTCTACCATTGGATTGCTGCTCCAGAGAGAACTGTATTTAAATGGGATTGGCCCCAATGGGCACTACGCCTCAAGGACAAGACTTGTGGGATAGTGATCGAACGCCAAGTAGGGGAGGACAGCAGCATAAGCAGTGGAGAAAGTTGAAAGAAGAGAGACATTTATCATAATCCTGTCTAGCCGCTCCATTATATTATCCTTGCCCAGCCGGCGGTTGTTCCAAGTGAATCTGCGATTTTTTGGCACAACATCAACTAAATCATGTTCCTGCATAATGATTTCCAGCTTTGTTCTATAGGGATCATGGGTAAAAATGCCTCCTCTCTTTTCATTGGAGTGGAGTATGAGATTGAGATCTCCACCGAGAATAATATTACTGTTGTCTTCATCCTCTATATCTGTTTTGAGAGAGATTCAGAATTTCTCTTTGTCTCTGAAGTGATTAGGTGCATAGATATTGTAAATGATAGTCTTCTTGTTATATGCTTTGTTCTCTAAATTGATTTTAATCCAGTACTGATTGATTACATTGGAAACGCAAGTTCAAGTACTTTGGTTCCAGATGGTGGCTATTCCACCGGAGGATCCCCTTGATTCAAAAATGGAGCCTTCATACTGCTTGAACTGTCCAATAATTTTTTTCATTTCTTGTTGACCTTGTTTTGTTTCTTGAAGCATTAAGATTCCTGGTTTCTCATGGTCTATCAAATATTTTAGAGCAACAATTTTAGAGGAGTGCCCTATTCCCCTGCTGTTCCATGATAAGACCTTCATCATTGAGGAGGGGGTATACGGAGAGTTGCTCACCCTCCCTGCTCCTTGTGCGCCTATTATGTGTTATTTTTCCCCAGAATATAGGTTTCTATGGGGTTTTGTGTACCCATAGCTATGTCTTTTTGGGCATTTTCATCCCTCTGTTGCTTTGTGAATTTTCTACCAAGTCCATGTTTTTTGTGTGCTTCCAGATTTACATTGTGCTCTTTGGAAGAGCTCCTGGTTGTTCGAGGAGGGGGAGGGTCATGAGAGGAAGAAGGGGATGTTTGTGAAATGGGAATGGGGATGGGGGAGTCATTTTCAGGGGGGGTGGAGATGGGAGGGTCAGATTCAGGGAGGGAAAGGGCTCCAAAGGGTTGGATGATTCTAAGGGAGTCTCAGAGAGAGGAGCGGCAGCAGAAGTGTTAAGAAGAGGACCAAGGGATGAGGTGGAGGGGTTGGATGAGCGGTTGGATGTGGGCGGAGTAGATTCAGGGTTTGCATTAGGGGCTTGAGCAGTCTTCTTATTTTTTTACAGTTTCCCATTGTTCATATTGAGACGCATTTTCAACATCAACTAATTTAGAGCAGCAATTGGCAAAGTGGCCGTATTTGTGACATACCTTGCATTTAAATGGGATTTTCTCGTAATCCAGTTGCTGAATGTAATTCCAATTGTCCACTTTGAGTTTGATTGCTTCCGGAAGTCCCTTGCCAAGATCAAATTCAACACAAATGCGAGCACAGGCTTGCATGTTGTCCTTAGGTTCACTACGGTCAATAAACTTTCCAACAGCATTGCCGATGGCTCTAACCGATTCATCTCCCCAACAGTGGAGAGGTAGATGTGGGAGCTGGACCCAGACCGGGACAGCGTTAGGGACATCAAGCTCGGGATCTAAGTCAAGGGTCCATTTATTTAGATACAAAGCTCTGGAGTCCATGAAGTAAGGTCTGTTTCTGAATATTAGGTCCTTGTCTTCTCTTGATTCAAAGTGAAAGGTGAAATAGCCTTTCCCACAAAAATGAATGGATATTTTGCCGCTTATTTTATCAGCCCAGTTCCACTTGATCCATCTTTGCACTGTCTTCGGGGAAGGGCACAAACCAGTGAACTACCCTATGAGGCCTCGGTCAGCCAAAGAAAGGGCTGCCATGCAAGGAAGAGCAGGGGGGAGAACAACTTCTTGCAGTCCATCCAAATTCTTTACAAACTTTGAAATTGCAGGGCATGGACGCTGGGGCGGAAGAGATTGCACCAAAGCAGAGAAAGTTGCACGGGCAGCAGCTGCCTCTGGGTTTGCGTCCAGAGGGGCCATGGCAGACAAAGCAGAAGAAAAGGCGATGGCAGGCGCAGGCTCAAAGAGCACGACCTAGCAGCGCAGTGCAAATCAAAAAAAAAAATCTAGGTCTTGTTGAGAAGGGAGTCTTGATCCACAATTTTTTTGGTTTTTCTCCTCTATTCTATTACTCACAAGCAAATGAGAAACTACAACAGCATACTGAAAGAAAAACTAAGGAGTGATAAAACTATGAGAAGCAGAACTAATTGAATGGTAGAAAGAAAACTAGCTTAATGGCATAAAGGAAAAGATAGTAACAACAGAGAAGCTGAGGCACATGGATTGGGCCCTAACCCACGAGCCTAGATCTTTGAAACTTAAATCAGTAAAATGAAATCAGTCTGCTTATTTCATAAAAGAATAACCTAATACATCTCTGAAATTTTGATCACTGAGTAAAATAATGAAAAGCTCAATAGCTTGCAACAAAGTTCCAACTAGAATAGGCTAATTCTTCCTAGCTCTAGCTCTAGCTCTGCTCTTTTTATTCTACAGGGAAGCTACCAACAACTCCCTTGAACATGGTGAGTGAGTCCACTTGACTCCAAGTAAACATAGATTGAGTGCACTCCTATTGGAGTTGCTTGGCTGCCTCTGGAACTCGAATTGCTGGAGAGAATGATTTAGTCCACTTGACTCCAAGTAAACATAGATTGAGTGCACTCCTCTTGGAGTTGCTTGGCTACCTCTAGAACTCGAATTGCTGGAGAGAATATTTGGGGTGGTTTATTCCACTTGACTCCAAGTCTTTATGATAAAATCCTTATAAAAATGCTTAATAATTCATGATTTTATACACTCAACCTCATATTAGGCACTCAAAGTATGTTAGCCTTAATCACCACCTATACTAGCATCCTAAAACCGAATAATAATAAAAATGCAAGAAAAAGAGATCTAAGAAGGAAAAAAGGTGACCATTAACCCCTCCAAATATGTCTAATGATGGAGCTTATCAACGGGTTACAATGTTTTTCATATGGGACCAAAAGCAAAACTTTTGCAAATGACATAAGGTTTTTTCAACACCAAAGTGACCAGACACAAGAGAGGTATGCACTTATTGAATTACATGTACCCTTTCTATTGTGGGTATGCATAATTTTCCAAGGTGATACAACAACTTCCCCTGCAAATGTTAGTTTTCCACCTGTGATCCATGAGTTAATTTTTCATATATTGCTTTAAATTCATCATCGTTAGCATATTGTTCAGGATAACTTTTAAAAGATAAGGAAGCATTATGCAAAATAATAGAAGCAACAATAGGAGGGCGAGAGAGCATATTTCATACTTTGTTACTAGTGACCTTCTTGTACTTTATTACCATATGAAAGTGTTGTATAAACCCCATCCACTTGAAATGATGAGATTGTTGTAGCTTGGTCTATGAATGAAGGTATTGCAAGGGCTAGTGATCCGTATGGATAATGGTTTCCTTGCCGATCAAGTAGTGTTTCCACTTTTTCACACTTTGGACCAAGGCATACAGTTCCTTGTCATAAGTGGGGTAATTGATGACAACCTGGGAGAACTTCTCTGAATGGTAACATCTTGGCTTCTTCTACTGCAACAATACAACTCCCATGGCATACCCACTGGCATCGGTTTCGATCTCAAAAGGCTGCTGGAAATCGGTGCGTGTGTAAGGGTGATGCAATAACAGGGAAGTTGACAATGAATCTCCTCCAGTACTGTACTGCACCTAGAAAACTATGAACCTCTGTTACTTTGGTAGGCTTAGGCCATTTTACAATCACCTCAACTTTGGAGGGGTCTATTTTAATTGACCATTACCGACAATATGACCTAGGTAAACCAAAGAGGTTTTCCCGAACTCACACTTTGACAATTTTACATAAAATTCTTCCTTTTTCAATACATCAAGCACTTTCTTTACATGGCATACATGTTCATCCCAAGTCCTACTAAAGACAAAAATATCATCTAAACACACGAGGACAAATTCATCAATGAAAGGCCTAAAAATATCATTCACGACCCTCGTGAATGTGGTTGGAGCGTTGCATAGTCCAAATGGCATCACCATCCATTCGAACAACCCCTGTTTGGTCTTGAGGGCGATTTTCCACGCGTCCTGCTCTGCAATTATGACCTGGTGATAACCACTACGCAAATCCAATTTGGTGAAATAGATAGAATTATTTAATTGATCTAACAAATCATCAATGTGAGGGAGAGGGTATTGATTTTTCACCGTGATTTTTTTTAGTGCCCGATAATCCATGCATATCCTCCATGTGCCATCTTTCATGGGTACTAACACGATCGGCGAGCCGCAAGGAGTACTTGGCTGGATGACTCCTTGGTTCAACAATTCCTCTACATGCTTTTTGATCTCCTCCATCTCGATAGATGACATCATGTACATACCAATGTTTGGCAATGGAGCATCATGTTGCAAATGGATCTCATGTTGGATTTCTCATTTCGGAGGCAATCCTCTGGGTTCCTGAAACAGCTCATCATAGTTAGAAATAAATTCACGTAATTCATGTTTATGAGCCATATCACATCCTCAGAAAGCATAAGATGTTTCTGTATCTTTTTCTCTCGCAACCATGAGCAAACACCCCTTGCTGGAATTCACCAATCTCTTCATCTGTCCTGCACTTACATGAATGGCATTGATCTTGGTTTGATGAGCTATTACAATATACTCTACCCCATCTTTTGTGATTTGGTATTTATTTTCATTTCGAAAGAAAACTTCTTTCCTGTCGTAAATATAGGGACTCCCTAACACAATACCATAGATATCCAAGACTATGACATCCAGTTCTACTTCATCCACCAGTTTAGAAGCAATTACAAATTTAACCTTACATTTCTTGGTGACATTTAGTTTTACTTTTTCATGTATCCATCCAAGCAGATAAGGTTTTGGATGAGGCTTAACTTCTAAGCCTAAATTTTTAACCAAGGGTTCTGAGATTAAATTTCCTTGAGAGCCTGAATCAAATAGAGTTTCTACTTTTCTATGATTTATGACAACTCTAATATGAAACAAATAAATTCTCTTTCGTTCATTAGGAAGAGGCTCATCTGTTGAACTAGTGCTTCCATGTGATTCAAAATTAACATGAAGAGAAAGAGTACCTTTTGTGCTTGCTGCTCTGATCAATGCCTCATCGCCAGAGTCGGATCCAAGGTCTTGATGCGTGGTTCCTACCATCTTTTGCTTACCCTTTCCACCATATCTCTTTGGCTTCTTTTTTGGGTACAACTTCCAACAATGATCGTTGTCATGACCTTCCTTTTTGCAGTGAGTGAAATAAGGCTTTTCTCCTTCATATTTCTTCGTTGATGTTGTCTTCTTTTCCTTTCCCCTTGAATTTTCCATTTGAAGGTTTCAAAGGTGGTTTCTTTGAATGATCATCCTTATCATTTTTGTCCCTGTTTTCAAGATGAATGGACTTTACACTGGTCGAGTCAATAGTAGTAGGCTCAAAAATTAACAATGAATGTCTAATGTAACTATGTAATGACCCAATATACTTAGTTACCACTTCATGTGAATCTAATGAAATGCCCAAACTTAGTGCTTTTTTTCTAAATTCCTCGGTAAAGCTTTGCACGTTTTTTCCTTTGCCTTGCCTTAGGTACTGCCACTCCATTAAGGCTTTTTTCTTATAACCCAATGGATATAATTGATCTTTAAGTGAAACAATAAAATTTGACCATGAGGAAAGAAGGTTACCCAAATTACTGATGCCTCGAAGTTTTCTCTCCCACCAGATGAAAGTTGTGCCATTCAGTCGAAGAGAAGCCACCTGGATGTTTGCCTCATCCTCCACAATCTTGCTGAATCCTGCGGTAGAGTTCAAGCTTCCTAATCCAGTTTTTAAGTTTCTCTGCATTAGTTTCACCATTATACATGGGTAGATCAAATTTGACATCTAACTTAAAGAAAGGTTTATTAGATGCATTTCCTGAATTCCTATGATGATGGTGAGAAGAGGAGAAAGAAATTTCACTCGTTGCAAGAGAAGGAGGTGGATCTCCTCCATTATCTCCATGACCTGAACCTTGTCCTTCTGAAGAATTCTCCCTTGATTTATCTAGTTTCTCAAGTCTAGAGAACAATTTCTCGACTCGGTCTTCCATGGTGTAGAAGGTCTTGTGGAAGTTTAGCTCCTCCTCATTTCGAACATCATCATCCATGTTTCTTCTTCGATGTGCACGTCCCACTCCAGGATCAAAAGACTTTAGTGTCCATTCGCCTCTTCATAGCCTGTTTCTAGTTAGCATACAAACATGCAATTCACATCTAAAAACACTTGCTCTGATACCACTTGATCCAAGGTCTTTTGCTTGAGATGTGTTAAATAATTAACATGTAAAATTGCAGCTTAACCATGAAACTTTAAAGGCATAAACATAAGAAGAGAGAAGCACATAAAAGACATGCAAGAAGACACATAATTGATATTGGAGTTCATCCATAAGGGACTACGTCTCTGAGCCCTGCTCAATTAGTGGGGATGCCCTCTTTCATTAAGTGGCAGTAAAAATGAAAGTACAAGAATTAAATGTAGAATTACACCCCTATACCTCCATAGGTGAAAGTGCTCGAAAATTGGAGACCTATGATGAAGAAATGGAAAACACCGTTGGATTCGTGGCGCCGAGAGGTGCATAATTCATATAAAATTTGCCGAATCTGACAAAGTGAAAATTTGACCCCTCTGGAAATGGCTCAGATCATGGTTCTACCCCCTCCTACAAATGGCTCATGGTTCCACCATGTCTTGTACTTTGTGCCCGCTCCTGGCCTGCCTGGGCGCACTTATGAAATGATTGGTTTATATATGAGAAGCTGGCTAGACTTAACCAAGTCTGATGTTGGCGAATTGGTTTGAGATCCGAATTGGAGGGAGGGGGTCGGGTGGTCAAACCCCGACCCCTCCGTATTAAGGCAAATTTTCATTTTAAAAATTGCGCCATTTTGTTTTTTTTTTTTTAAACCACCATATAAGTTTTAATGCAAAGTGGGTATGTTGGGTACATTGGTGGGGGCTGGGCCCGCATTGGGCAGCCCGCCCCCATAAACTTCGTCGGCGGTACAGTGTACATAGGCGATGGGTTGGGGTCGCGGGGTCACATCCGTTGGCCCCACCCATAAATGGGTTATGGTTGCCGTAAGTGTGAGTGGGGTCATGGTTGTTGACCCCATTTTAATTATTATTTTGTTATGTCGTTGGATGGGGAGGGCGGAGGTCATGGCCTGCCCTCCAAAATATATATTTTTTTATTTTTTTATTTTTTATTTTATTTTAAACAAACTGAATTTTTTTTTAATTCTGAAAATTGATCGAAGGAGTCAATTTAACCATCCCACAATTTCACCTAGAATTCGGTGGTCCAATTTTTGCAAAATTGTCACCTCCTTAAGCTTCCACATCACCAAGTCAACCCTCAAACTTTGACTACTCCTAAATCCTTCATACGAACTCTGAATTGAGTGACGTCTGCGTCGTTGGAATAAAAAATATGAGATATTCAACTTGACACTAAGTTTGCCAAATTTTCGACACTTTGATTTTTGAGCCTTTGTACTTAAGCCACTTGTACTTGGACCTGTTCGATCCACCTGGATCATCAATGGCACAGGAACGGATCTTCAGGATTGGGAACATGGATTGAAAAGAGCTGGATAGGTGGATTGGGAACATGAATCAAAGTCAAATTGCTACTTGCTATCAAAGAAGGTTCAGTTCAGGCAGTTCACGCAAGTTTTCTGGGCAATTTGGAATGTCGGAACTCATAAAATAGGTGCCGACTACATAACTTCTTGTACCAGTCTTTGTTGTTGCCGGCTACATAGCTCCCTGTACCAGTATTTGTTGTTGGCTTTAAATTAGCTACAAAATGATTATATGGTCTATCCTAGGCTGGTATCCCTAGATAGTTCTAGTTATTAATATATATAGAATGAACATGCCATTAGTTACTTATTCAGGCTTACCCCAAATGCTTATTTACCTCGTATGGAACCACGAGAGAGTTGGTTTGTTGCAAATTCAAGTTTCTTACGAATTCAAGATCATCTTGTTCAAAGCAAAAGTATGGGTCGCGAAAGGTCTCGATGTTAGAGCGACAACACTCCCAAAGGAAACATAAATGGGGATACTCCTAGAAAGGGATATCCTCACCAGAGGGATTATATGACTCCAATTGAAACCATTGTATATGTTCCGCAAAAGACAAGACATACTGACAGAAGGTGGCTACGACTTTTTCCAACTTCTACCAAAGAGAGATAACAGGTTGTATAGGAAAGGGACCACATGTTGTTGGATTGTCAGAACTGCCTTCTTTTAGTAACTCAACTCAAACTCAACTCTTACTAGAAGATTAGGCAGGAGGGGTTCTGCATCCACTTAAAGGGCCAAATTCATTACTTACCATTCATCCCTTACAACCATTATCTGCAGCAATATCTAATTTTTTGGATTCATAATCATATATGCTAGTTGCTCCAAACCCCTTGCAAAAATTGTGGATACGCTATTATGAACACCGGTTGTTTCAATTCTAGCTTTTAGTTTTTGCCAAAACCAAAAAATTCCATAAAATTTGAAAGGAGGTCGTAGAAATACCGTAACATAGAACAAAGGAGGGTATAGAAATTTTATAGCAACAATAAGTGCAAATCATGCAACGATATTCCTAATGGAAACTGGAAAACAACTCACAAATGGAGACAACTACATTCAAGTGGGTTGTCCAGTCGATGTTCGCACCATATATCGTAAATTAATAAATTTGATGGCAAGCATTTAATTATTTTTATTTTTATTAAATATTGATACAAATAAAGTATATGATAAGAAAGGTGTAAGCAAATATGAAGTATAAGTATATTATAAGAAAGGCATGGGTACTGACTCCATATATAAAGGGATGTAATTATATCGGCAGACAATTGGAGAGCATATATATGTGTTGAAGAGCATACAACAACATACAATATAAAGAGAGATTTTACTGAAACAATTTGAGAGCATATACACGTTGGGAAACACACAATGGAGCAACTTTTATTGAAATAATTAGAGAGCATATATGCGTTGAAGAGCACACAATGGAGCAACGCTATTCTCTTCATATATGTTTTCATTTCCAGTATTGATATATTAACTTTGCAGTAGCCTCATTCCAACATTTCATTGTTTCATTCCAATGTCTCTCCTTAATATAATTGTCTCATTCCAGCTATATTAACTTTCCTGCAACTTTATTCTCCTTAATACATGTATACATTGGCAACGACAACTTTTATTGGTATATCGCAATTGTTATTTTCAACCTCGGAGAGCTTTAACATATTTGTCATGTGAATGCTAAGTGTAAAGTGTTGGCACTATTGGTATACAACGTTGGCCTATATTGATATAAATCCTTGGCACAATTTCTAGGTATAAAGCATTTTTTTGTATTCGCATATAGGGAAATAATGCATTTTTTTCATGGACAAACAATATGTTTTAGCATTGGAGCCACATATTTACAAATGGAGAACTTTTTTTGGGTTTTATGCCCTAATTCGGACAATGTCATATATATATATATATATATATATATATATATATTAAATGCAACATTTGAATGAACAACATGTGGTTGAATGTAGTGTTTGAATAACAAACAACTGACAATGGATACAACTGCGTTCAAGTTGTTGCCATATATTGTAAATTAATAAATTTGATGGCAAGCATTTAATTATTTTTATTTTTATAAGTATTGATACAATTAAAGTATATGATAAGAAAGGCATAAGAAAATATGAAGTATAAGTATATTATAAGAAAACCATGAGGACTAACGCCATATATAAAGGGATGCAATTATATCGGTAGGGACTACTGCTACGCAGTTTCCCTTGTTAATATATAGTCGCTGAGCTGATGTTCTGAGTTAGTGCATATGTATACTTTGTTCTGGTAATATAACTTTCAAAGCAACATGAATCCAGTTGGGATGGCTCCTCAACTTGGCACTGTTGCTATTCTTTTTCTGTTACACAATGTAACTAATTAGTATAACTAATTAGAATTTGCCTTCTTTAATTTTATGAGCAGTGTGTCTGTAGTTACTAAGTTTATTTTCTCTCCTTTTATTATTTATAATTTCAATGTGTGTTCCTCCTTTGTAGAGAATATGAGTCTTTATTGAAGGTTGAACAATATACATTGTGTTTCTCAATCTATTGTAAGAAAACTTGAACACTTAATAGTGGAATATTAACAACATGTGTCATCAAAGAAAACTCTATATTGTCAACCCAATGATAAACAATTTCTTTGAGAAGTATTAGTAACGAATTGATTTTTTTTTTGATATTTGCTTATATGTTTCATTTGAAATTTTATAGGTCTCATTAAAGAAGTGGAAACAAGATTTGATCCATAAACAAGAGTATGAACAATTAGAAATGTCATTTGAGTAAAAGTCTTTATTGTATGCTCAACAAGTGTTTCTTTGATTTACCGTTTAAAGAACAAGATCTTTGTAGCATTTTTAGTCTTTATTTTAAGTTATTTGATTTTGAAAGTGCAATATTTTGTTTGCCATATTAGATCAGAGTTTAAGAGTCTTTTCTCATAGGATAATACATTTATGTCATAAACCCTTCACATACAATGTTAGTGTCTCGCAAGTTTACGCCCCTAGATTGATAATTTAATGTCTAGAATTTAAGCTAATTAAATTGGATGACATGCTCCACTAAAACTCTCCTCCTCATAGTTTTTACTTGCCAATAGATATCGATTGTCTACATGTATTAAATTGTTTTTTTGGTCCTTGTATTGCTTTTATCCGATATCCAATTTCCCACCTATGCTACCACTTCCTCATTTGAAATAAACATGCACTCTATGTGAGCTTCCTGCTTCTCAATTTATTGTTGGAAAACAAGAGGTGTATTGATGTGGTAGCTACCAGCAGAGCCTTATATATTAATATATTACTTAGAGGTGGAGGGACCTATTCCATCATAATGGCCTCTCTCGCGCCAAGCTCCTCTGCCTATAGGCATGAGTCATGATAGATTGAACTGCAACAATATAAGGATAGAGGGGGAAAGGGTTTCCTTGGACTAGAGGGAGGAGGGAATTAAGAAGACCATACGAGAGATAAGAAGGGATGATACCACTTAAACAATTGAAGGCATGAGCCCAAGGGACCTCGAACAGGGAGAGGAATGAATATTTGGAATCCCAACATGATTGAGGAGTATTAGGAAGTTGTCTACATAAGTATAAAGAAAGCTCCTCAAATCTTCTAACCAAGGAGAAAAACAATGGAGGTCTGATCTAGGTGGATATTGGTGGCCACCCCCATATTCCACTTAGGGCCCAACCATTGTTTTTCTCAGTTTTTCAGTTTCCTTAATTATATCTCAGTTTACTATTTTTAGCATTTTTCGGGTCCTGAACTTCCAGAGCCATTTTGAGGCCCTAAACGACGTTTTTTGAGCATCGCTTCTCTGGAAATTATCTCTGTTCTGGATGTAATATTCCAAAATTAGCATGCAGCTAATTAGAATATTAATTTTTGGCCAGTTTACTTTTTGGAGATAAAAATTCCCTAAAGTCACTTGAGCACATTATTATGTGACAGCGTGGGGCCTAGGGGTCGAAGTGGCAGTGTGAGGGAAGTGGCAGCGTGGGCAGCGTGGGCCCATGGCAGCGCAGAGAGAGAGGGACAACGCAGTTTGGTGGGGCCTGGGTGAGAGCAAGGCTCCCTAAGCATAAAGAGAGGAAAAGGCTCCTCATTCAAAAAATTCGATTATGCATCTATGATTTCTGTCTTTTGACATTGAGCACGCTTTGTTGTTGAGCTAAGTCTGCAAGTGTTGCTCAACACACCAGGTGTCTCCGAGCAGAGATCCCAACCTTAGCCTTGAGGGACATCGAGTGCCTGCTTAGGTGAGGAGTTCCACCTATCGATTTTCAGGAGGGAGCCATAACATCTTCAACCAGGGATTATGCACTTGCTTGGACAGCGCAGTCCCAGGGAGAGATCACACAGTTCTTGGAGGAGGCAGTTCCGGAAGTGAGGATTCATCAGGGGATTCAGCCTAAGATAGTGATAAGGGATCAACTCTTCACTATTGCATCATTTTGGTGCAGGAGGAGGCCACTATTTATAGAGGATCATTCAGGGCCATCATATTTCACTGGGATAGCGTTATTCCTCAAGGGAGGTCAAATCTCGGTGTCATCCATTCTGAAATCCCTTTCTAGGCTTTTCTGAGTATTTGGAGGAGAGCTCATTCCTAGAGTTTCATATTTTTCTGAGCAGGGGAACAACCCCAAAGAGCCATCCTATTCTAGTAGTAGCAGCAACAACAACATTTTAGAGATAACACAGTCCTTGATAGAGCAGCCATTCCTTGAGCATTTGAGAGTATTTCCATCTTTCCGTATGCAAGCCAAGGTGCCATAATTTTGATCACCTTTGTACTCATTGTACCTTTCTGTTATATAATAAAATGGCTCAGCGTTCTCCATATTTTGCATTGTTTATGTGATGTCTCTCTATTTGTTGTGAATCCTTGTTTATGTCGCTTTATATTGTTGTTTATTTCTACACGGAATATTACAGTGGTATCAAAGCTCATAGGCTTGGCTCAGCCTATGGAGCAGATTGTCTATGACACCGGAAGGAAAACCATATATCATTTCCCAGGGAAGGAAGTACAAGGACCAAGAGCATAGGCTTGAGACCACTTTTGGAGAGGGAGACTGCATTCCGGTTGTGGACGCAGAGGAGGAAGGACCGATGGCAGGTGAGAAAGATGTAGGAAGGGAGTTTGGGGAACTCCTCCTAAAATCTGTGCAGGAGCTATCGAGGAGAATAGAAGAGATGGGGCAGAATTTTACCATAGACCAGAGGCAAAGAGAAACCCCAAAAAGGTTTCAAAAAGAAGAAGGTCCCAGTACTTCTTATCAACAGCAAAGAAGACCGGAGAAGCAAAGAGCTTCACATTATTCCACTAGATCCACTTTCTTTGATGAGAAAGAGGACTGTTCTGGATATGATGAAGGCTTGGGGCATGAGACCCTAAGTGAATATCTGTGTGAATACAAGTCACAACCTAGAGCATTGAAGGAGAATATTTCTCTCCAACAGTTTCTGCAACTCAAGGAAGAGAGGAGATCTAGGTTCTTCTTGCCTACATTTGATGGATCTTCCACAATCACATTGAGGGCTTGGAGGGAAGAATTGGCTACCTTCTTTCTGAAATATCCTATATCAGAAAGAGAGGCTGTGGAGTTTGCAGCGCTGCACCTAGATGGTGAAGCAAGAGATTGGTGGTTCAGTCACTTATCCCATGTGAAAGTGTATGCTTATGCAGATTTCATTCAAAGACTGAAGAAGAAGTTTGGTAGGAAGAAACCAAAGACATCCCACATTGAGACATCTCCCATCATTGTTGAGATAGTACATGAGGAGCCAAAGGAATATGTCCTCATTATTACTCCGGAAGAGGAACCCCTACCTCCACCATCAGCTGCAGAAGTACTTGCATCAAGTGAAGGAGCACTTGCATCTTTGCAAGATGGTCTTGAGCACTTGACATTGAGAGTTCCATGCATGATTCAGGAGATGCATGAGGAAGAGGAGGCAAATACCACCGCTGGTGCAGTAGTATAAGAGAAGCCATCACCATCCCCAGTAGTTGGAGAAGCCATTGCACCGGTTGGAGGAACTCTTGTAGCTTTGCAAGATGTTCCCAAGTTTCAGTTGATCCAAGGTTTGCAAACATTTCCACTTCCTATTATTTCAGCACATCATAAGGATATTTGTGGGGACATGCCATCAGGGAAATTGCATGACCTGGGGTCGAAGCACACTGCTGATTTGGAGCAGCAGACTATCACTGTGCAGAGGACCCTTGTTTAAGATGGTCTTCAAGATTGTCACTGAAAATCAAAATATCATCAATATAAACACAAATTAAGTCATACTTTCCAAATATATAATCCATTCTCCTTTGGAAGAATGCTGGTGCATTCTTTAATCCAAAAGGAACTACTCTCCATTGGAAAAATCCAGCAGGACAAGTGAAAGCTGTCTTGTGCCTATCTTCTTCTCTGATCTGGATTTGGTAGTATCCTGACTTCATGTCGAATTTACTAAAAATCTTGCTGTTCTGGATCTTCTGCATAATAGTCTCCTGCCTTGGCAAAGGATAATTAAAACTTTTGGTAATAGCATTTAAGGGCTTGTAATTAATTACCATTCTTGCCTTTCCTCTTATGATTTCAGAATGATTTCTAACTAAAAAGGCAGAACATGAATAATGAGACTCACTGGGTTCTATCAACTGAAGATGCAGAAGTTCATCAATTTGTTTTCTTATCTCCTTTTCATCAGAAGGAGTACAAGGGATCAATTTTCCTTTCACACCGTTGTCATGGAGGGTTATAATTTCTTGTTGCGGACTCTCCACTGACCAAAAGATCTGAGGATTCTCTGAACAGTTCTTTAACAATTCCTCATACATTTGAACTTGCTCTATTGACCAGTCGGTATTAACATGAGATTTCTGCTTACCTTTTTGAGCTCTTTCTTCATATCTTTGCAGAACTTCTACCCAATCATTGGAGTCTTGGGCTGGTCTTTTTGATCCATTTTTCTTTTGGCTATTCTGTCTTTGAGGTTCTGAATTAGCTAATGTAAGCCTAGGGACAGAAATAGCTTTCTTCTTGATATTCAAAATCAACTTATCTTCACTTATTGTTACTGGAAAGACTGAAGATAAAAATGGCATTGGCATTCCCAATGAAAGACTACATGAGGTATCACGATATTGAACTGCTGAAATTTTAATAATCTCCCCCCCAACTTTTAAAGATATATTATCTACATAATGGGTTAGAGATACTGAACCTCCAACAGTTTCTGAAACCAAAATATGATTCAATGGTTTCCACAATCCTTTAAAGAGTGATGGTCTTGCCAAATTATTTGAACCTCCAGTATCTTTAAAAGCATGAACCGTTATCCAATCTTGGCGGACTTGGACTTCTACTGGAATATACAACAGATTATTTGTTTTTACTATCTTTTTCAAAAAGGATGCTTCTTCTGGAGTTGTAATGGGAGGAACCGAAGATGGGGCAACTTGTTTTGGATATGGACAAAGAGTATTGAAAGAGGGAGTATTTACAGGTTTTGACTGACTTGAACTGGATTCATCATAAGGTATATCTACAAGGGTGGAACTGGCTTTTTCAGTAAAAACAGAAAAATCATCATCATCATCTTCATAGTCTTCATCTGTTTCAGAAGTCAATTCTTCACTGCAATATAAATAATCATCAGAATAATAACAGCGATTCATTTTTTGAGACAACTCGACTGCATCTTCTTCATCTGAGGAAGCATCTGTTAAACTGTATACTTCTGAAATATCATCCTGCGAGTCAACCATTGACCATGAATCTACAAATTCTTCAATATCTATGCATGCTTTGAGTTTGTTAGAGGAACTTTTGGGACATTTCCTAGCAAAGTGACCTTCTTGTTTACAGATAAAACAACAATTGTTTTTTGGCTTTGTCTGATTTCTCTTCTTTAGATATCTGTATTTTTTGAATGGTCGTCTAGGATGAGCTACTCTCTTTGTCTTGTATTTGCCATATCTTTTAGATCTGCGTTTTTTAAACGACGTCCATGGTAGAGCAGATCGACATACCTCTAAACCTGGAGAAAACTCAGAAGCTTTCTTTTGCCAACATAGATATTTAATCTTCTCTGAACATCTGAACAACAAATCTATCCAATAGATCTGATCAATATTCTTGTTTTGATTTTCTAAATCTTTCAAAATCAGATCTCCTAGATTTCCTGGTAATTTTGATAAAAATGAAATTTTTTGAACTGAATCATTTGATAAGTTTGCCTTAAAGACCTTTCCCATATATTCATCACCAAACTCTTGAAAGTATTTGGCATCTTTCAGTTCCATGCGGGCTAAGTCTGTGATGATTTGTTTCTTTTCATCTATAGGCTCTGGGACAAACTGAGTTTTAAGCAATAACTCCAAGGTGGCTAAACCAGCATTACAGACATTCATTCTTTCTTCTTGAGTTGGTGTCATCCACCAATCATATACTATGCCTGCCATTCTTTTTTCAGCCAAATAAAATATAGCTTCATTATTCAACTTGGAGATTACTTGCATCTGGTATAAAGCACCTATCCAGATACGGATTGATTCAGCCGGGTTTTTGGATTTTTCTAAATCAAGGACATAACCAGTAGAACTGGTCGCAAAAAGATCTTCTTCGATCCTGGGATATTTGAACTGGTCTCTGAATGTATGAGCCTTTTGCAGAGAAGGCAAAATAAAGGATGGAAATTTCTTTGCAGCATCTTCTAAGGTAGCCAACTCACTTTTTGGTTTTTGCATTAATGGGGAAGACTCAAAAACTTTTTCAGACATTTTTTCTTTACCTTTAGAGACTTTTCTATCTGATGCTTCAGCTTGTGCATTAGACTCTATTGCACTTTCTTCTTCTTCCTCTTCAAATTCCCAGTGGCTTGGATTTTCCATAGTCATAGAAAAACGGGGTGTTCTCAATTCTTTCTTTCTTCTTTCCTTTTCTCTTTTTCTTCTAACCTTTTCTTCTTTCCTTTGTTTTTCAGCTTCTTGTTCTTCTCTTAACAATCTAAGGTTAGCTAGGATTTGTTCAGATTGAGAACCGAGGTCATCTAAGACATCTTCTGCATGAGAGCACCAAGTAGTCAAATAGTTTCCTATTTGATATACTTCATCAAGGTCTTTACTATTATTTACACTATGTTCAATCAACGGGGCACAATCAGCTCTGGTAGTAGGCTACTTAGACATTGAGGATGTTGTACAAAATTTTGTTTTTGGTGGCCACTTTCCTCCTTTAACAAACCTATGGTTTGCATATGTCCATTCTTCTTGTGGTTGAGCTGATATATATGAAACACGATGCATTTTTTGTACAGGTAAGAAGGGTTTCTTCTCTGGTATATATAGTTCAGTAGAACCTTTTTCAGGTTCATCTGGAAAAACTTCAGAAATAGGCTGTCGACTAGAAGAGGATTCTTCATGATATTGGACTGGAAAAACATGATGCTTTGGTTTAACAATAGGTCTCTGGATTTCAGGTTTGGGTGGTATCAACTTAACATGACCATCTGAGATTGCAACTCTCTTTAGTTTTGACTCAGGTTTCTTGAAATCTTCTAGAGACTTGTATTGAAAGTACCAGTCATTCGGGATCTCTTCTGGACTATATACAGCACCTTCGACTTGAGTATTTGACATACCTACTGTCACACAGTCTTTAAGAACAGGCTGTTTCAGTTTAGGATGTATAGTGTTTGTCAACTGAAACGAGGTCTGGATTATAATAGACAAATACTCACTATCATTTATCAGACTTAATCCTTGCACACCAGTCATCAATTTCCAACAGTCTTGTAAATGAGGATCAGACAGACTTATAGCATAATCAGGGAAAATGGTTCCATATTGGCAACCTGTAGATAAGTTACCCATGATGGTTCCAATACGTGCATGATCATAGACTTGGTGGCGTGTATCAAAAACTTCTGCTATACAGGGAGTATTAATACCATGCCTAAACAAGGGAGCTAGACCAATACGAATGCCTCCGAAATGGAGATAATTGTATTTCTTTTTCTCAACATATTCTCTGAACTTTTTTATGTCTTCCTTAGAAAATAGGTTCAAAGATACGATTTGAACAGAGGGTCCAGCAATCTTTATAGTTACTTCTACTTCTTTCAGAAAGGATTTTTTCTTAAAAACATGACTGATCGGGAGTTTATATACATCAGTAGCAGAAAGAGAGGGTGGATTCCAACTTTCAGGGTTTTCTACTTCTTCATGTTCTATTTCTTCAGATCTAGATGTGACTTCATTAACTATCTTACAATCAATACTAGAGAAAGTGCGAAGTAAATGTGCCATGACAGAATCAGAAACAGGGCTCTGATACCAATTAGATAGAGGACTCAGTAACTTACTTGAAGTTCGACCCTTAAATCCGCTAGCACAACACCACTGAGATATGCGATACTTCAACTCGCCTTACAATCTCCAAACACGTGTTCTTGGCTAAAACTGTCCTCAGACAGGCGGCCCAGAAGGCTTCGAATTACTTCAAATAAACTTGTTACACACCTTGTTATGCCACAGAGTTGAGCCAAAGGCTTCTGAACTCTTCACAGGGTATTACACACACATTCGCACTCACACTCACACACAATTACTTGCTTGCACTCCACCGTGTCTAACACACACACACAACAGCTATATATACAAAAATAAAGAGACTATTGAGGGTCCTGTCAGGCATTTCTGGCCCAGACGGTGTCTACTCAATATTCTCGAGTACAATAATGCAACCGAAAGAAAAAGTCACCAAGGTCCCTTAGGACTATGATCAGAATCATATTGTTCACCGGGCTCGAAATCACTTGGCCACTTGTCAGGAGATGGAGAAGAGTTTTCATCTTTTGATCTGTAAAGCCATTCGAGGTACTTTGATTCCCATTCACTTTCATCATGAGGCTGAGCATCTTGATAGACGTCGACAAAAACAGGATCTTTATCTCGTGATTTCTTTCCTGTAGACTCCTTTTCCGTAGCTATTCCTTTTCCTTTATCAACTGTAGAAGATTCTCCTTTATCTTTTTTCCTTGGACTAAATTTGACAGTATCTTTAGTGACAAATAAATTACTTTGAGGGTACAGATATCTGTCGGACGATTTGGTCCACTTGCACACATAGGCCATAGGATCAACTTCTATGTCAAGAAAAGGATCTTTCTTTGCTTTTCTAAAGTTGATGTGAGACTGGACAGCTAATTCGACACCATCAAGGAGATCTAACTTGAAAATCTGGAATATGGATACTGATTGCTCTATGCAGCATTGGATCCAATATTTGCAATGATGATTTATTCCATAATGCTCTTGCCAACCTAATTCAAAACTGATAGCAGAACCAACATGATTAGCAAGCAAAAGGCTGATGAGACAGACTACATCTTTTGTCCAATTTCCATGCTTAACCTGAATGGTTACCAATGCCTTTTGATTAATGATTAATTTAATGGCTCCACAATTCTGCTGACACTTTTCTAAGGTTTTAATCATGTTAATCTTTTCGTAGAACCTCAGATTAGGGAAATCCTTTAACCAGTTTGTTAACTTCTTTACTTCATCCATGTTGTCAGCAATTAATGTTTCAATCGATTGATCAGGACCATAAAGCTGAGAAAATGGATTGGGAATTATTGGATCTCTCAACTCTAGACTATTGTAGCTCCATGGTGTGGAAAATGTTCTCAATTACTGCAAAGATTTTGATATACACTGAGTGGTTCTGATTTGGGGCTTCTTCCTGCATAAACCATTATGAATCTCCCAGTCTGCAAATGGTTCAAATATTTCATACTGAGGAAAAGTATCAGTATTAGCAAAATACTCAGTACGACTTTGGAGATATGCTGCTTCCATTTCATCAAAAAGATCAAGTATCTGAAGAGAAAGTAAAAACTTTGCTACGTCTTCATGCATATTAATCTCTTCGAGATCTATCATCTTTGCTGAAGTATAAACACCCAAAGAGAAATCAACAGCACCAATGATCTGATAATAGTTTAACCTTTTCAAAACTTCAATCATTTCTTCTGAATATTTTCGGGACCAATAATCATCTAAAGATTTAAAATAAATCTTTACCTTCATATTTGGTAATGGATATACCTTAACCAATTCTTCATCAAGTCCCAAATGTATGCCAACATTTTTTGATTGCCAAGCCTGGCAACGCTGAATCCAATGATTTCTTCTCATTCTAAGACCAATCAACTTCTTTATCTGATTTGCAATATCTTCAACCACTAATTCCAAAATATGAAACCTTTTTACAAATGTCTGATAAGAATCTGGGGCTGGAGAGAGATCAAAAAGATCTGATCTATGCATCTTGTTCATATCCCTGGTTAGAGTCTGCCAAATAATTGGAAATTTCTGGGATCCATTCAACATCAAAATCATACATGTTAAACCAAATCTGCCAAGCTAATAATCTTCCTCTAGCTAATTGCTTAGAAATTTTTGCAGAGAGGAAATGTGTAAAATTCATTGAATCTGTTCTAATTAAAAACTTAGCAGGAGCTAAATAAAGCTCAAATTTTTGAATCCCATTAAATATTGCCAATGTTTCTTTTTCTGCTGCAAAATATCCTTTTTGATGAGGCAGAAATTCTCCTGATGCATATGCACAAAGTTCTTCTTCTTCTGATTCTAACTTTTCAAACAAAACTGCTGCCCAAAATGAGTCAGATGCATCTGTTTGTAGAATTAATGACTTGTTCAAGGAGGATATATATATTCATCCCAGTTTATGATTGTTGCGCTGCACACAACACTTTGGTTTGGAGTGTAGATTTTTGGAGGATAGGATGAACATAATCCTAATTAATCCAATGCAGAACTGTATGTTCAACATTGTGTATGATCATGCGACAACAGATGCACCATCATGGAGATCAACAACGCTGTCATTGAGCAGCAGTGATGAGTTGGGGGCCCAGCTATTATTGATACATTCTGATGACCAATACACTTGTGTAGCAGAGGATAGGCAGATGGTTGATGGAAGACATATTATGATGGATAACATCTCCCATTATTATGATGTATCCTTCTTGATGAGCACTTCATAGCTCAATGAGAAGTTTTTGCCTACAACATATTTGGATCCTTATGGGTTCAACTTGCTCATTGATGAGTGGTCTTCATGTGGAGATATCCAGGAGGTTGCATTTCAACATCCCATGAAATGAAAAGATAGTGATCTAATTTGGGAGGATGGTACTCTCTATAAGGTGGATACTAATTTGGGGCATGATGGAAGACACCCATAGTTGGATGGATGGGTGTGGATGGTGAGCAAGGAGTTGTTGAGCCACTTACAGATCTATGACACAGGGCAAAACGAGGCATGGCTGCGCTGGCTACTCTTGAAAGAGTTTGGCCATCATGTGACATATCCTATGTCAAAGGGTATGTTATGGTTTGAGGCATTGCATGGCACCCATATGATATGGCAGCAGCAGAAGATTTGATTGTATGGGGCATTCTACAAGTCAATCATCATGATGCTACTTGATGACTTGTATGATGATGAGATGAGGAGGCAACAAAGGCTATTTTTGCTTTGGTTACTCTTCGGAGAGTATGGGCTGATTTTCTCCCATACTTTGCATGATATTTTAAGAGTAGAGGATGGCACAATCATGGTGCAAAGGGGCTACTCTTTAGCTTTGGAGGATCAGGAAGTACTTCCACATAGGAAAGGGTCTCCCATATGTAGCAGTTTTATGATATGTGACTTTGGCATGGGGCATGTCAAAGAGAGGAGTTATGAGATGACAGGAGCCTTATCACAAAGGCCAACAATGCCATCACTTAGGAGCTTGGATTTGTTGATGGAGTGTTCCCAGGATCACTTCACATATGATGCACTTGATGGGCAAGTAGGATATGAGAGTTATGAAGTGGTGGATGGAGACATCTATTACCATGATATGATCTTCTTGACTTGGATCTCCAAGCATAAGAAGAAGGCCTTACATGCAACACTTGGTTCGTTCTTTTCCATTCACCAAGGCTTCATGGAGATATATCATACCACTATGGAGAGATCATCCATGGACATCATTATCAACTTACTCTTAGTACATGGTAAGAGTTGTGTTTTTTCACTTATTGATCATCTAAAAAAGTATTTTCATTCTTTTTCCATCTATATACAATGCATTGCTCCACAAGAGGGCAAGTATATTTTTGGGCTTCATGGTCTTTCTAAGATCAACATCAATGATGGAGATGGCCATTTCTTGTATGGATTTGGGCAAGTGTTGTGTTATTATTTTTATGCTCAGTTGACACACAATGCCATTTACTATTTTATAGTAGATGAGATAACATGCACAACTAGCAAATTGTTGGGAGACAACTTGCCACATGATGTTTTGAAACAACAGTTAGCAAAACTGCGCTATAACCACTTGGGAAAATGTTGGTATGTTCAAGCACTACATAAAACCTTCAGTATCTTTCTCATTTGGATGCCATATTTTGATGATGTCATATTCATTGTATATGGGATGGTTTGGGCAAGCATGATTCATGACACTAGAGAGAGGATCTTTGAGGATCCATTTTCTTCTTGCCTCTTGAAGGCAACATTATTGCAGCACAAAATCAGCAACCACTCTACACTTATAATAAGTGGAGAGAGAGACAGTGTGGGATAGAAAATTTGGTCTATAAAGTTCAACTCTGCAACCCACCTACATTGTAGGATCCAAAGGTGGAGGAGTTTTTCCATGAGTTACCATTTTGGGGGGTGACTCATTTTGTGTGCATGATAGCTTGGGGATGGGAGCTTCACATGGGAATGATGGTAATATGTTTTAGATTCCATGCCTCAAAATGGCTTGTAGACAGCATATAGTTGCCTCCATGGATATCTGATGCAGGGGCATTAGGCACTAGCCAGCAAGGTAGGAGGTTTTGTCCACATGTTGTGGCTAGGAGGGTTTGGAAACCTTCGAATTATTACAGCTAGGTGTCAATATCTTAGTTGACTGTAACTCTTTAGATTAATTAGAGTCAGAGGAAGTCGAGTAGCTCAGTTTGTCTAGCTGTCAGTTCAGTTATTGAATAAATTGTAATAGGCTTTTTGTTTCCGAAACGGTCCTCATAGAGGAACCGAAGAGTCACACTCTGTAATGTATATAATTGTATCCTCAAATGTAGAGAAGGGGCAGAGAGGATATTCCCCAATAAACTCTATGTGTTACAATTGTTTCCAGTTAATTGATTCTAAGCTTGTTTGCCTTTGGAAAGACTTGAATCTTTGGTTATAGAAGGATTGTTGACTGCGAAGCGATTGTGTATAAGAAATCCAGTTCTTTGTCTTTAACTCCTGAAAGTGTTGGATAGCCCTGCGGATTTAATCCCGCGCAGGCGAAGTATCTATGTGAAACCGTGGCCATCTAAGTCTTTTCTTATGATAACAGAAGACCGCTTTGTTTACAAAGGAACCCATTGTTCGTTGATAATTAGAACTCTTAACCGTGTCGAAACCCGGAGTTAAAGTATACAATGGAGTCCATAAATCGGCGTGAACCATAGTTAGTTACTGTACGAAACCCACGAGTGGTTTCTGGTCTTTTCCGCACTGCTTTTGGCGCTTGGGTGGTAATTCTGGAGTGAGCAGCGATTCCATTCAGTGTAAGACACGTGGCTTAGACCACTGTTCCAAAACCACTGTTTAACTTGCGATTTCGCGCGTTATCCATCGTACCAGGACAACGAGCGAAATCAACGAGATCCGTTGATTTGAGAGAGGCGCATCGTAGGGTGGTCGTTGAACATAGATGCATAGAAGTTAACTAAGGTACGAAGAGCGCGTTGATTGGGCCGTTGACAGAGGAGGTGGGGCCCAGGGCCACGAGTAATTACAAATTTTGTACATTTATAAAGTTCTGGTTATGGCGCATGGAGAATAGATTTAAAAACCAGATGTTTAATATTAGTGGAAGTTGCGGAATATAGTTTTTATCAATTTCTTCGAAATTGATAATAACTTCATAAAAAAAAGAAGTTCGATAGACCTTTCAGTTTTGCTGCGTCATTTGTGGTATCAGAGCGGGAAGTTTGAGCTGTTTGCTGACATGGCAATCCGACTTGGTAGAGGTGCTGGCAGAAGGAGACCTGTAGCCAACGCAGAAGTGTTGGAAGTGTTGCAGAGGGTCGAGGCCAGAATGGATGTCGTGGAGCGAAGACAGACCAGAGATCCTGAAGATATCAGCGAACCTGAAATAGAAGCAGCAGAAGAAATTGAAATTCCTCCTGACCTGAGGCTCCTTAGAACTGTTCTGGGGTCTGCAATTAAGCCCAGGATCGAAGTATCAAGCTATGCAGGAGGACTGAATCCAGAGGAGCTGGTGGACTGGATAAATGAACTAAACAAGTGTTTTGATTATGAAGAAATAAGTGAAGACAAGAAGGTCAAATTTGCAGTGACAAAGCTGAAAGGGCATGCTACACTTTGGTGGGATGGAGTGCAGGCAGAAAGGAGGAGGATTGGCAAGCAGCCTATCAAGAGCTGGACCAGAATGATGGCCAAGTTGAAAGGTAAATTCCTGCCTAGTGATTACCAGCTGACATTGTATAGACAAATGCAGAACTTGAGACAGAGGTTGCTGACAGTAAAAGAATACACAGAGGAGTTCTACAGAGTGAGCATAAGAGCTGGGCAATTCCAAGATACACCAGAAAATACTGCCAGATATGTGAATGGTCTCAAGCTGGAGATCCAAGATGAGATTGGTCTCTTGTCTCCTAAGACAGTGGAAGAGGCATACCAGATGGCCTTGAAAGCAGAGGAGAAACTCCTGAGAAAACAGTCTGCCAAGAAGAGAGGTACCTTCCGTGGAAAAGGAAGTCAGGGTGGTAGAGGAAAGCCTACACCCAGGGATGGAGCTAACAGTAGCTCACCTCAGAATGCATCTACAGAGGAGGATGAAAATGGCAGACGGGGTCCTTACAGAGGAAAAGGAAGAGGAGGCAGAGCCAGAGGCAGGGGTAGAGAGCTGAGGTGTTATAGATGTCAGGGAGTGGGACACAAGCACTATGAATGTCCAGAGAATGTGGGTGCTGGTCCAAGAAATGTTGTTGTTGCCCAGATTGAAGAAGAAGTAGAAATTGAAGAAAAAGTTCTTCCAGAGAGGGGAGAGTCCTTGGTGGTTAATAAGGTCCTGTTGAAACAAACCAAAGAAGTCACTGAGCCTGCACAAAGGAAGACTTTGTTTAGGAGCATATGCAAAGTCCAAGGGAAATGTTGCCAGCTAATCATTGATAGTGGCAGCACAGACAATTTGGTTTCCACTGAGGTGATAGAAAAACTGAAGCTGAAGACTAGGGAGCACCCCACTCCCTACAGGGTGTCCTGGCTGCATAAAGGGCACCAGCTGGTTGTGAAAGAAAAGTGTGAAATAGAGCTGCGAATGGGAAAATACACGGACAAGGTTTTGTGTGATGTAATGCCCATGGATGTGTGTCATATACTGCTCGGTAGAACTTGGCAGTTTGACAGAGCAGCAGTGCATGATGGCAAGAAGAACACTTACAAGTTCTTCAAAGATGGGGTACATCATATATTGATTCCCATGGAAGAAGGAGAGCCATCCAGCAGAGTGATTGATCCAAAGACCTTGTTGCTGAGCGGAAAGGAATATCTGCAGCAGATAGAAGAAGAAGGGGTAAGCTTTGCTTTAGTTTGCAAACCAAAAGTAGTTCTTACTTCTACAAAGATTTCTGATTTTCCAATAGAAATCCAAGAGATGTTAGATGATTACTGTGACATTGTTGTGGATGATTTACCTGATGAGCTGCCACTTGTGAGAAAGATCAGCCATCAGATAGACTTTATCCCTGGTTCAAATTTGCCAAATAAGGCAGCCTACAGAATGACCCCCAAGGAAAATGAAGAAATCAGGAAACAAGTACAGGAATTGGTGGACAAAGGACTGATCAGAGAAAGTCTGAGTCCATGTGCAGTACCAGCAGTTTTGAGCCCAAAGAAGGATGGAGGCTGGAGGATGTGTACTGATGCCAGAGAAATTAATAAGATCACAATCAGGTACAGATTCCCTTTGCTCAGAATTGAGGATTTGATGGAATGTTTGAGTGGTGCTAAATATTTCTCAAAGATAGATTTGAAGAGTGGATACCATCAGATTAGGATAAGAGAGGGTGATGAGTGGAAAACTGCCTTTAAAACAAATGAAGGGTTGTATGAATGGATGGTAATGACTTTTGGATTGTCAAATGCACCTAGCACTTTTATGAGACTTATGAATGAAGTATTGAAAGAGTTCATTGGTAAATTTGTGATAGTATATTTGGATGATATATTAGTTTTCAGCAGAACTAGAGAAGAACATTTAAGGCATCTTAATCATGTCTTGAAGAAGCTGCACCAGGAGAAGCTGCTGATAAATTTGAAGAAATGTTCATTCATGAAGGAAGAGTTGGTGTATTTGGGTTTCGTTGTTTCTGCAGAAGGACTAAAGATGGACCCAGAAAAGGTTAAGGCAATTGTGGAATGGCCTTCACCCAAGAATGTTTTTGAGGTAAGAAGTTTCCATGGACTTGCTAGTTTTTACAGAAAGTTTATAAGAAACTTCAGTAAGATTAATGCACCCATAATTGAGATCATAAAGAAGAGCAAACAACCATTTAAGTGGACTGCTGAAGCAGAGAGAAATTTTAAAGTTTTGAAGCAAAAGATAACAGAGAAGCCTGTTTTAATTCTGCCTGATTTCACCAAACCATTTCAAGTAAAATGTGATGCCAGTGGGGAGGCCATTGGAGCTGTTTTGAGTCAGGATGATAGGCCTGTAGCCTATTTTAGTGAGAAGTTGAATGACACCAGGAGAAAGTATTCCTCTTATGAGAAGGAATTCTATACAATTGTTCAAGCACTGAAGAAGTGGAGACATTATTTGGAATTTGTATTATATTCTGACAATCATGCCTTGCAGTATATTGTACAGCAACCCAAGTTGAAACATAAGCATGCTAAATGGGTTGAGTATCTCCAAAGTTTCAATTTTGTTTTGAAACATATAAGTGGCCAAGCCAATAAAGTAGCTGATGCTTTGAGTAGGAGACATTTGCTTGTTCAAGAGACTAATTTTGAAGTTGCAGGATTCGATTTTCTCAAAGAATTGTATAAAACAGATCCTGATTTTAAAGAAGCATTTGAAGCATGTAGTAACCCTGTTCTAACAGATAGAAGTCGGTGGCTGGATTTTTTTCTGCAGGAAGACTTGTTATTCAGAAAGAATCAACTGTGTATACCAAAATGTTCCATGAGAGAAAATTTGATCAAAGAAAAGCATAGTGGTGGACTTGCTGGACACTTTGGTACTGACAAGACTTATGAGCAGCTGAGTCACTTTTATTTTTGGCCCAAGATGAGAACAGAAGTGGACAAGTTTGTGAAGAATTGCAAGATTTGTCAATATGCCAAAGGAAGGAGCCAGAATGCAGGATTGTACACTCCCTTGCCTATTCCAGACAGGCCTTGGGACATGGTGAGTATGGATTTTGTTCTAGGATTACCCAAGACTCAGAGAGGGAATGATGCAGTCTTTGTTGTGGTGGACAGATTCTCCAAAATGGCACATTTTATTCCATGCTATAAGACTAGTGATGCCGCCCATGTTTCTAACTTGTTTTTCAAAGAAGTTGTTAGATTGCATGGGTTACCCAGGAGCATTGTTTCAGACCGAGACACCAGATTTGTGGGGCACTTTTGGAGGACATTGTGGAAGAAACTTGGTACCAAACTAAGTTTCAGCTTAGCTTATCATCCTCAGATTGATGGACAAACTGAGGTTGTGAATAGAAGTCTGGGAAATTTGTTAAGAAGTCTTGCAGGAGAGCATCCCAAGCAGTGGGACCATATTTTGCCCCAAGCAGAATATGCATATAATGATTCACCAAACAGAAGCACCGAGCAGAGTCCATTTCATATTGTTTATGGAATGCACCCCAGAGGAATATCAGAGTTAAGAAATCTGGGAAGAGCAGAGTTAAGGAGTGCAGATGGTGAGGAATTTGCTTCAGAGATCCAGGCCATTCATGAACAAGTGAAACAACAACTACAAGGCAGCAGCATCAAATACAAAAACAGAGCAGATTTGAGCAGAAAAGAAGTTCGTTTTGAAGTAGGAGACTTGGTTTTGGCACACTTGAGAAAGGAGAGGTTCCCAAAGAAGTAGTATAATAAATTGAAGTTCAAAAATATTGGGCCATGCAAGATACTTAGAAAGTTTTCTACAAATGCTTATGAGATTGAATTGCCACCTGATGTTGGAATATCTCCCGTTTTTAATGTTGCATATTTGTACAAGTATGAAAATGATGGTGCAGAGGACAGATCAGCAGACAAGGAACAGATTGAGTGGAAAGAACAGTTACCTCCAGCTCAGCCATTGCAACCAGAGAAGATATTGGACAAGAGAGTGTTCAAAAGGACCAGAGGACAAGAGTACTTTTAGTACTTGATCAAATGGAAGGATAAACCAGAGGAAGATGCCACTTGGATGACTGAAGGAATGTTGCAGAAGATAGGCAGATCAGTGGAGGAGCTCATGGACAGGAGCCCATGAAGAAAATTGCCCTCAGGAGTATGATGCAGGGGCATTAGGCACTATCCAGCAAGGTAGGAGGTTTTTTCCACATGTTGTGGCTAGGAGGGTTTGGAAACCTTCGAATTATTACAGCTAGGTGTCAATACCTTAGCTGACTGTAACTCTTTAGATTAATTAGAGTCAGAGGAAGTCGAGTAGCTTAGTTTGTCTAGCTGTTAGTTCAGTTATTGAATAAATTGTAATAGGCTTTTTGTTTCCGGAACGGTCCTCATAGAGGAACCGAAGAGTCACACTCTGTAATGTATATAATTGTATCCTCGGATGTAGAGAAGGGGCAGAGAGGATATTCCCCAATAAACTCTGTGTGTTACAATTGTTTCCAGTTAATTGATTCTAAGCTTGTTTGCCTTTGGAAAGACTTGAATCTTTGGTTATAGAAGGATTGTTGACTGCGAAGCGATTGTGTATAAGAAATCCAGTTCTCTGTCTTTAACTCCTGAAAATGTTGGATAGCCCTGCGGATTTAATCTCGCGCAGGCGAAGTATCTATGTGAAACCGTGGCCATCTAAGTCTTTTCTTATGATAACAAAAGACCGCTTTGTTTACAAAGGAACCCATTGTTCGTTGATAATTAGAACTCTTAACCGTGTCGAAACCCGGAGTTAAAGTATACAACGGAGTCCATAAATCAACGTGAACCATAGTTAGTTACTGTACGAAACCCACGAGTGGTTTCCGGTCTTTTCCGCACTGCTTTTGGCGCTTGGGTGGTAATTCTGGAGTGAGCAGCGATTCCATTCAGTGTAAGACACGTGGCTTAGACCACTGTTCCAAAACCATTGTTTAACTTGCGATTTCGCGCGTTATCCATCGTACCATGATGACGAGCGAAATCAACGAGATCTGTTGATTTGAGAGAGGCACATCGTAGGGTGGTCGTTGAGCGGAGATGCATAGAAGTTAACTAAGGTACGAAGAGCGCGTTGATTGGGCCGTTGACAGAGGAGGTGGGGCCCAGGGCCACGAGTAATTACAAATTTTGTACGTTTATAAAGTTCTGGTTATGGCGCATGGAGAATAGATTTAAAAACCAAATGTTTAATATTAGTGGAAGTTGCAGAATATAGTTTTTATCAATTTCTTCGAAATTGATAATAACTTCATAAAAAAGAGAAGTTTGATAGACCTTTTAGTTTTGCTGCGTCAATATCCCACTACCTCATGACGAGAGCCATTTGGATTTGTCACCAAAGGCTAGCTTATACACTTGGGAGGAGCAAATTGGAGACATATTGATGAGAAAACATCTGTTCATTGGAGAAACTTATCGTATGAGGATGCTACAGGATGAGGAGAGGAGGCTCTTTAGTTCTATCCTTGTAGTTGCTTGAGGACAAGCAACATTTTGGAGGGGAGGATTGTAATGTTCCAAAATTATCATGCAACTAATTGGAATATTAATTTTTGGCTAGTTTACTTTTTAGAGATAAACATTCCCTAAATTCACTTGAGCACATTATTATGTGACAGTGTGGGGCCTAGGGGTCAAAGTGGCAGCGTGAGGGAAGTATCAGCGTAGAGAGAGAGGGACATCGTGGCCAAGAGGAACAACGCAGTTTGGTGGGGCCTGGGCGAGAGCAAGGCTCTCCAAGCATAAAGAGAGGAAGATGCTCCTCATTCAAAAAATTTGATTATGCATCTATGATTTTTGTCTTTTGACATTGAGCATGCTTTGATGTTGATCTAAGTCTGCAAGAGTTGTTCAGCACACCGAGTGTCTTCGAGTAGAGATCCTAACCTCAGCCCCGGGGGAATTCGAGTGCCTGCTTGGGTGAGGAGTTCCACCTATCGATTTTCAGTAGGGAGCCATAACATCTTCAACCAGGGATTACACACTTGCTTGGACACCGCAGTCCCAGAGAGATATCGCGCAGTTCTTGGAGGAGGCAATTCCGGGACTGAGGATTCATCAGGGGATTCAGCCAGAGATAGTGAGAAGGGATCAACCCTTCACTATTGCATCATTTCGGTACAGGAAGTGGCCACTATTTACGTAGGATCATTCAGGGCCAGCATATTTCATTGGGATAGCGTTATTCCTCAAGGGAGGTCAAATCTCGGTGTCATCCATTCTAGAATCCCTTTCTGAGCTTTTCTGGGTATTTAGAGGAGATCTCATTCCTAGAGTTTCATATTTTTTTTAGCAGGGGAACAACCCCAAAGAGCCATCCTATTCCAGTATTAGCAGTAGTCTGGTAGCAGCAGCAACAACATTTTGGAGATAACGCAGTCCTTGATAGAGCAGCCATTCCTTGAGCATTTCTGAGAGTATTTCTAGCTTGCCTTGTGCAAGCCAAGGTGCCATCATTTCAATCACCTTTGTACTCATTGTAACTTTCATTTATATAATAAAATGGCTCAGCGTTCTCCATATTTTGCATTGTTTATGTGATGTATCTCTATTTTCTGTGAATATTTGTTTATGTTTCTTTATATTTTTGTTTATTTCTACACAAAATATTACACTGAACTTGATATCCACTATCAACATTTTATAATATTCCCAAATGGGAAAAGCAGGAATATAGTGCAAAACCATGGAAATAACAGTGTAAACGTTAGATCAAAATAGGAGACCAATATGGAGACCTTCTAATCATAATAACAACAACAAAATATGCATCATAAATGGGCCATAAGATGTACAACAAGATAGAATAAGCCTCCAATGGACAAAACCTCAAAGGAGGTGCTGCTACTATATATCAAAATGCCGGAACACTACTACAACGTTGTTTAAAAGGCACTGCTACAAAAAATGAGTACACAAAATATAAAGGGCTGATATATGCCTCAAAAGATAGATCTAATATAGGTTAAGGATTTATACAACCTTCATAAAAGAACCCCCAAAGGGCATGCAACAATACACCAATGTACAAGATCTGAATCAAAGCCCTAGGGCTGTAGATTCACTACAATGATAGATCTAGAAAGTTGTGGCTGATCTAATATAACAAATAATGCAGCCTCCTCCAATATACCTCCTAGATGAAAGGAAGATCCCCTTCACTATAAAACCTCCTTCCCAAATGGTGTGTTGAAACCACCCTGCAACTCCTCCCTCAAAATAACGCATATCTGGAATGAAACTGCGTTGTAGGGGAAAATAAATATGTGGCCTAATGCCCAGATATGAAAATACGCTCAAGGGCCTTCCTTATTGTCTTCCCAATGGAAAGGAACCTTCTCCACTGAAAATAAGTACTGAAGTGACCCAAATGTGGTCTCCACTGCTGCAACTTGCAAAACATCTCAACCCTCAACAAGATGTACACTGTAGATGTAAGATGAAGCTTTGGCCAAATGCCTGATAATGGAAGTGAAGTACAAGACTCTTCCAAGAGCTACTAAATGAAAGAGGTGGGATTCCTGATCAGGAACACCCAGTGCTAAACAACACTTGTAATCTTAGCTAAACAACCAAAGAAAGCTATATGTCTAAACAGACCATATATTCATAAATATCATATACCAATACATAATGAATATGGCTACCATCCTCTTACTTTTATAAGAAATGAGCTTCCAAACCCTAAGCCCCATTCATTTATGACACTACTTCCATGCATTGTGTCTCCATCTAAAACTGCATTGTCCCTCATTGAATGCCACTACTCCATGACAACGTTGTTGATTTGGTCAAAGTTGACCCAGTCAAGGTGTTCCAGCCCCTTTTCACACCTAAGGGTGCTCAATTAAGCTACCATGATGTCTTCCTTTCACATTGGCATTGATTTTATTCACATTGAGGAGATTTATGGATCTCCATATCCTCTTATTCATTAACAAGAAAGAAAAAACAAAAATTAATATTCCAACTAGCTCATGGCTAATTTAGGAATATTACAATCCTCCCCTCCCAAGTGTTGTTTGTCCCAAAGAAACTACAAGGACATAACTGAAAATGTGGGGAACCTTTATTCCCATATGGAGCTCCAATCTCCAAGCTATCATCCATACAAAATGAATCACCCTCTAGAGTGGTAATTCATATAAAAACTCATCCCATATGCTTATGAGAGGCACCTCCCAATTGCTCAAGTTACCCAAATGGCTTATCCCATAAGGAAACAAGAAACCCAATGTAGCAATCATGGATGGTCCAATGCTCTTTAGAAATATGAAACATAAGAACCATGGAGAATCTCTCTCCCAAAGGGCACATCCAATCCTTCCATCCTCCCTCCACTCATTCCCATAAAAATAATAAGGACATCATCAATATATGGGATCAAAACCAGTGATACATAAACAACCAAATGCAATAATGGAGGTGGATCATAGTCCCACATATGGAACTAGTGCATTATATCTCCTGATTGCATCAGATAATGATATGGTAAGTGGTTTCCCCGCCACTTAATAGCTGCCATATTCTTCTCACATGCTTTGAGAAGGTGAGTTATGTTTGGTGCCTTTGGTGCACACCCGGAATGATATATCATCTCCCTATATCCTCCTAGGGAGTGGCCTTGCTCAACATAGTTTATGGCCCAAAGTTGACCATGAAGTTTATAAGGAAGAATGCTCCCCCTTGGAACAATGGCCTGCACATGTATGGTAAATAAATGCAAATATTCATCATATAAATCATCATGCATAAAAACAAGATCTTTACCATATACTCTGCTCACACAAATGGAGTGGCTCATAGATAGATCCCCTCTCATTACCGAAGAGGAAAGAGGTGGCTGTGATAACTCCATCAAAGATTCATGTATCTCTTCCATCTCCACATGATCCATGCATCTCCTCAAACGTTGATATATCTCCTCTTCAAATCCTTCCCAAGTATAACCCTCCATGATGGTGTTGTATGCTCTCATGGAATAAGTATGGCTGAAGAGAAAATATTGATGTGCTGCATGTAGTGAGTTCTCCTTGAGCTTGGAAGCTCTAGACAAGAAGATCCTACCATGATAGTAGATGATCTCATCCCTGACTGAATATTCCTCCTCTTGTAGCTGGTCATCAAGTATCATACAAGTGAAAAGATCTTTGGAATAATCCACCAACAACTGGGATTTCCAATATGGATCTATCCTCCAAAGTGACATCGCTAATGATCTGTCATAGAAAGCATCTGTCTTGTATTTTTCCTCCTCTTTGACATCTCCCTTGCCAAAGTGACATATTGGAAGGTTGTTATCCTTCCTCTGCTGCTCCTTTCTCAGCGCAATATCTGAGATGAGAGTGGGTAATGATGATGTTGGGAGAATGTCTCCCTCCTCCTTGAGTCTACCCAAGACTCTCAATGCTGTACCATGACCTCCCAATGCTCCCACTGCTCTTGGATCTATGAGTGGTGCAACATGTTGAGAGAACTCTTTGATTATCTTCCAATCAGGGGGTCTCCCTAGTGGAATGCCTCCATGTAATGAAACATCAAGGCCTAGAGTAGGTTGTATATGTGAGTCGACTGATTTGTCCCTGCCCTCTCTGTGCAAATCATCCTCTTGCTTCTGTGCATAAACCTCCTGAAAAGGATGGGTGTGTATGTTCCCAATCACTTGATGTTGGCCCTCCTTCTCATCCTCTCCTACCTTTTGCAAGATCTTACAGTCTAAGGTGTCTTCTTCAAATGTAATCAACCCATGCACACCCGACATCTCATTGGTGTCAAAATTCTTGATCACAAGGGAATGTTCTATCATAGTGTGTGTCCCCAAGACTGTATTCAATGTTAGAACACACTTCCTCCATTGTTTTGTCTCATTTCCTATTAACATAAACACATGCTGCTCCTGATCTTCATATGTAAGATCCTTTGGAACTTCTTGGAAAGATACAAGATCTCCTCTAGTTGAAGCAATTGCTTCATCCCCATATCTAAATGGTGGTAGATATCCTCCTACTTTTACAGCGCTGGAGGCTCTTTCCAGCTCTTCTTCTTCCTTCTCCTCATCATTGGAGAGTACCTCATCATTAAGAGATCCTTTGCCTTGATCCCCTCTTGAAGAGGAATCCTCATATCTTCTTCTTGAGAAGAAAGTTCTTGTTGAAGTGGGGATTTTTCCCTTGGAAAAGCAGTTTGAAAATATTTAACCCTCTCAACAATGTTCTGAAATGGAGTTGGTTTCATGGATCCTTCCAACTCATGCAGAGGTTCAGATTTCTTGGGTTTGGCTAGCTCACCCAAAGAAGTTACAAAATATCTTTGATCAAATCTTTTCACTAATCTCCTAGTGAACTTTAAGTAGATATATTTGAAGTATTCAATGAAGAAGATTCATAAAATCACCAGGCATAAGCCTCACCTTCGAGATGAAATGCTGCTACTCTAATGGCTTCTGCCTCTGAAAGCTGATGCAGCTGAAAATATGTGTCTAGCTTCTTTACCCAAGCCTTGGCTGTGCTCCTGGGTGACCCATCAAAATTAGGTAGAAAGAATCTACCCAAAGTTTGTTGCATGCACCCTCTTCTTCTATTGTGGTTACTGGGTCTTCTATCTTCTTTGAGTTGAAAAAACCCTTGGAAGCTTAGATGCTCCTTGAATCTTCTAGATTGAGATTCATATTCTTGAAGATAGCCACCAAGAGTCTCCTCCTTTGGTGTTTCTCCTTCCTCTTCTTCTCTTGCCAAGAATGTAGGCATGGTACCATGTTGTAGATCTGATGGTGTAGTTGGATGCTCACACCCACAATGTGAAAATCTAGAGCTTTCTCTATGCACAAGCTCTTTTGGTGAATTTATATATCTCTCCATCCTCATTTCTGTGATGTCTTTGTTAATGCCCTGCATAGTTTGGAAAAGAAGTCTTGAGAACTCCTTCCCTTTCATTCCTCCTGATAAAGGGGTTTTACCCTTGTCTTCTTTATCCTCTGTATAATCATACTTCCAGTTTCTTCTGAGATACCTCTTCTCTCTATCTGTGAGAGGATCTCCTTCTCATGATGACATATTGGCTTAAGATGCACAGGCTGAGCCAAGATTATGCTCTGATACCACTGAAATATTCCCAAATGGGAAAAGCAGGAATATAGTGCAAAACCATGGAAATATCAGTGTAAACATTAGATCAAAATAGGAGACCAATATGGATATCTTCTAATCATAATAACAACAACAAAATATGCATAATAAATGGGCCATAAGATGTACAACAAGATATAATAAGCCTCCAATGGACAAACCCTCAAAAGAGGTGCTGCTACTATATATCAAAATGTCGAAACACTGCTACATCGCTGTTTAAAAGGCACTACTACAACAAATGAGTACACAAAATATAGAGGGTTGATATATGCCTCAAAAGATAGATCTAATATAGATCAAGGCTCTATACAACCTTTAGAAAAGAACCCCCAAAGGGCATGCAACAATACACCAATGTACAAGATCTAAATCAAAGCCCTAGGGATGTAGATTCACTGCAATGATAGATCTAGAAAGTTGTGGCTGATCTGATATAACAAAAAATGCAACCTCCTCCAATAGACCTCCTAGATGAAAGGAATATCCCCTTCACTATAAAACCTCCTCCCCAAATGGTGTGCTAACCACCTTGCAACTGTTCCCTCAAAATAACGCAGATCTGGAATGAAACGCGCTGTAGGGGCAAAAAAATATGTGGCCTGATGCCTAGATTTGAAAATATGCTCAAGGGCCTTCCTTAATGTCTTCCCAAAGGAAAAGAACCCTTCTCCACTGAAAATAAGTACTGAAGTGACACAAATGTGGTCTCCACTGCTGCAACTTGAAAAACAACTCAACCCTCAACAGGATTTGCGTTGTAGATGTAATATGAAGCTTTGTCTAAATGCCTGATAGTGGAAGTGAACTACAAGAATCTTCCAAGAGCTACTCAATGAAAGAGGTGGGATTCCCGATCAGGAACATCCAGTGCTAAACAACACTTGCAATCTTATCTAAACAACCAACGAAAGCTATATGTCTAAACAGACCATATATTCAGAAATATCATATACCAATACATAATGAATATGGCTGCCATCCTCTTCCTTTTATAATAAATGAGCTTCCAAACCCTAAGCCCCATTCATTTATGACACTACTTCCATGCAATGTGTCTCCATCTAAAACTGCGTTGTCCCTCATTGAATGCCACTACTCCATGATAGTGCTCTTGATTTGGTCAAAGTTGACCCAGTCAAGGTGTTCCAGCCCCTTTTCACACCTAAGGGTGCTCAATTAAGCTGCCAAGATGTCTTCCTTTCACATTGGCATTGATTTTATTCATATTAAGGAGATTTATGGATCTCCATATCCTCTTATTCATCAACAAGAAATAAAAAACAAAAAATTAATATTCCAACTAGGTCATGGCTAATTTAGGAATATTACACAGTTGTAGTCCTCAGATAGATCTTTCTAATGATGTATCGTGTGCGTCAAACAGAGATAGTATGCCAAAGTTACAACCCCAGGAAATTGATGTACCAATTTACCGCGATGGGGCCCATATTTTGGCATTTCATCTCCTAGTGTTAGGTTTTTGTATGTTTAGGGTTTTCCATTGTTTCTCAATAATATATAGGCCTTCAAGCCTCATTGCAACACAAAGTTGAGAGGCCTGTAGCCACCACATCTCTTCTAAGAGAAAAGCTACTTGCACCCTAGCTAGTTTATTTCCATTTTGTCTGTAAATAAATTTAAGTTCTTTGATATTAATGAAATGAAGTGTTATTTCTGCTGCACTTTTATATTTATGGTTATATGTGTATTCTGTTGCGTTCCTGCATAAGTCCGGATCAAGGTCAGAGTAGATTGCGGGGGGAGAGTAATCCACGGAGTAGCTTTAGCTAAAGAGAGTGGGGAGGATCCTTGAGCACTGAACATGGCTAGAGACCCAATGTGTCAAACAAACTAGGGGGCCTAAAAAGAAAACTCAAAAGGACTAGAGTTAAGCACTATGACTCTATGAAGACATCAAGCTCCAAAAATAGGACTAGAGCAATGCATAAACCTCTGGAAGTGAAGGGTAAAACTCTGGAGGTCAAAGACTAGAACGAACATCAAATGTAGACCTTAGAAAATTCATTGAAAGGAAACAATAACAAAAACTGAAAGGGCACCTCGTATAAAATATGACCAACTATAAGAAACATGATGAGATGAGGGAGCCCTCACTCCTCACTCTCTTGAGTGGGCATCAAAAGTGGTGTACTTCATCCCTGACAATCGTTGAGCCATGAAATGATCCAAAATGTGAACATGATATATGGTGTAGGGGAAGGTTGTATCTTTCTCCTTCAGAAGCCCTGAGTGTATTTTAACCACTTGTAGAAGGTGTACTGGGATTTATCCTTTCTTATACAACGAAACAAATTGTTCTAGAACCTTTTCTCCAACATAGAAAAACATGGGTCTGAAAATACTCTATTAAGTGAACATAAAGTCTATACACAGAACATGAACATAAAGTCTATAAATTGTGGTCATAGGAACACCACAAGGGGAACAAGAATACCTGTAGGTGACGATTTAGTGGTTTTCCTGGTTTACTTCCATTTTGGGTGTATCAACCACAACTCATTCTTCACGATCTAAATTGGTAACACATTGCTCCACTTTAATATCAATTCCCAAACAATAATAATGTCAAAAAATATATGTTACTAGAAGTCTATTCTTTTTCTACAAGGTGGAATAAAAATATGGAAAAGTCATAATGCTCAGAGCTGAGGGTCCACACTTTGTCTGGGTTCTACAAATTACACTGCTTTGTTTGGTTCTATTGTTTTACTGCACACATCGACCACTACCCAATTTTCCACGTATTCACCACAGTTTAACGTCCCTTGCTGCCACAAAGTTAAAACAAACATATATCAAACATAACATGATACTTAGCAAGTCTATAGGATGTTAGAAGTGCTCTTGAGTGTTAAACCTAAACAAAGCATTTAAAATATAATTGTAAAATATTCATTTCCTTGAAAATTGATTACGTAGTTCAACTCTTTTTTTTAGAGACAATTATATACAAATATTTCATACATTTTCAACCTAACCCCCAAATCGAGATTTTAGAATTATTTTTTCATTTTCCCCAAAATTTGAGATCGAAACTACCTATAGCATAATTGACTTCTTTTTCTTGAATATATTAACCGACTCGCAAACAAATCCTTAATAAAAAGGTCTACACTCTAGTTATTATTTTCCCCTCTAATTTATATTAACAAAAAAAACAACATTGAACTATTGTTCAAACATAAATCAAGGCTCCTAAATAAACAAATCCTTAACAAAAAGGTCCACACTCTAGTTATTATTTTTCCCTCTAATTTATTTAACAAAAGAAACAACATTCAACTATTGTTCAAACATAAATGCCCTTGCATTAATATGCCAATACACTTGCATTTCGACAATTTGCCAGACTTTCCTTGCGTGAAACATTGTCGTCCCTTCCTTGCACAAACCTTAAATGCAAGAGTTAATGCCTCTAGTTATAGTGGTGTAGTGTTGGTAATTACACATCTCAAATTGGTGCCAACTGGAGTGTGTTGTCACCTCTATCATTATGTTGCAGTGACAAGCAATCATGACATTTCCATCATTAAATCCCTAAAGTGTATCAATCATGTTAATGCTAATCTTTACTTTCGTTTAATAAATATTAAAATTATACATGAACATTTGTAAATAAATTAATGAGACATAAGTTGTTTGTTAATGCCCAACTACTAAAACACAACTTTATGGTTATTAAATGTCATGTTTATAAGGGAGAGACACTTTTTTTTGGTGAGCTAATTCATAAGGATTTGAACTATTAACATTTTTGCAAAGAGCACTTGAATAATGCACCCATTCACCATCAATTCAAATAAAACAATATATTACAATTATACATAAATATTTATTAATAATTTTCTTATAAATGATATTTATCTTTATTGTAAAGAATGTAAGTTTATTTATATACCAATTATAGATTTATTCAATATTATACATTAAAAATAAGTTCATGAAATAGTTTGATCTACCTACCTTGACAATAAAAAATTATGTCCCATAAAATTTCAAATTCAAATTCTATTAATTAACCAACAAAATATATAAAAAATTATACATTAAAAATAATATCAAAACCATACATATATACCCTCACAAAAAAGAAAAGCACATTTATATATACCGCTTATGGAGAAGAAAAACCCATTTCATAAGAAGAAGAATATGATAACTAAGATGTTGGAGAATTTCTCACCTTAACTTTTAAGGCGAATATGTATGACTATAATTTTTCCTATTTTAAAAGTTTATGAACTCTACACAGAACTTCATTACGAATTAAGTTAATTCTTAAAGTTTTTATATAAAATTTGTTATATGAATGTGTATGTGAAGCAATAATAAAATACAGATGATTATTTACAAATTGAAAATAACTTTTACAACAATAAAATCTATTCTTCTTCCTTAGACTATTAAATTTTATTTATAAAATCAATAAATTCCGTTCCATTAATAAGTTTTAAGTGTAAATATTTCAAGATGGCACTAGCATGAGGTTTCCCATCTTTTCTTTTGGAATTTTCAAGGATGCGTGACATCAATTATCTTGTGGATCTATAATAGCCCCACCTTTCTCTCCCTCTCCTGTGAGTTGTTAAATTATATTTGGTTTGTGAAATCAATAAATTCCATGCAATCTCCTCAACAAATTTCAGCTTCGTACCATAATTTCACTTGTTCTTCTCGAGTTGAAGCAGAGGTGTGGTATCTTCATTTTAATTTTAGTTCTCCCGAATGCCAATGGAGTCTACCGATGTCTGATTCCTTTTTCGACCTGGCCGAAATCTCGAAATAATTGAGCCTATTGATAAGTACAACCCATTTACGATCTATCCTTCCCAAATTTAAATTCCAATGTAGCCTGCTGCAGTAATCGAAACATGATTCTCAGTGATTACAACAAGCCCTCTATCCTAAAGCTCTGCTTTGTTATATCTCTATCGGTAGCCCCTTTTGACAGTGCATGAATTTGGGGTTGGGTTGGGTGGCTTTTGTGATATTGTTTGCTTGACAATGATTTCACGGGGAGGAGTGAGCTGCTGCCTGGGCGCTTTTGCCCTTTATTGCTTAGGTCACAGGAGAGGAAGGTAACTAACTGCCCTTCTTCATTTTTCTGTTTGTTTGTGGGAGTGAGAAATCAGGACAATCAAGCGATGATTTGTTTCTTGTTTTAATGATATGATCAGGGAAGCTGTTATTCTCAGGTCTGTGAAGCGGGTGAGTCAACTCAGAGATCTAGGTAAGGAGTTTGGAAGTTATCTCCTTAACAATGTTTTGATTTTTACTTTAAAAGTTACAAAAACATTGTGAGCAAGTCCACCTCAAGATAGGAAATATACTACGCGAGACAGACAGATTGTGGCTGGGGACCCTTTCCTACTAGAGACACGCAATCAAGACTTTGTGTTAGAATCTCTATTTTGGTTGCATAGTATTTGAAATTGTGACCATCTTTACAATTCCAAATTTCTTATGTAAAACTTGCACACTTTGGTTAATTAGGCGAACCTACTTGTCATGTTGGACTCTGATGTGTCTGAGAGGATGGAATTGGAGCAGGAGATTATTTTGTGGTATTTTTGGCTGGAATTAAGTGAAATATACTTGGTCAAGTCATTATTTTTTGTTAATTTTTTTGTTATATAAAATGAATTTTTAACTGTACCTTGAAAAAGCTACTCGAATTGTAAAATGTTCACAACTCAAATATATGACTCCAACCAATCTCTGCCAATTTCTGAACAAATTCTACCGAAAAATACACCTTTAAAAACTCCACAACATATCGGATAGAATATGGCTTTCCCTATATCACTACTTTTCATATGGGCTTGAGGGTACTTTCTCCACGAGAAAGAGGGAGAGGGATGAAGGCATGGCTGCCAAGGGTCAATGGTTAACAAATTTCCTTAGTCTACCGATGCTAAGACCAATTCATGGTCTATTTATGGAAAACAAATAGCAATAGTTATTAATGTTTATTATGAATAGATTAGGTTGCCCGCCGTTCTTGATATGATTGGGTTACTTAGCACTCAGGGTGAATAGTCATATTTTCTGCAAAGTTATAAACCTCCTTATGGTTTACTGATACCTTGCAAATTTATCTTTGAAATTCTAACAGAAATCTAAATTTGCTTAATTCATTATACAAACATTAAATAAATTTGCTCATGCCAAACAGAGACGGAGACAGTGTGTTTAGGCTGTTTACAGGCGTATGCGGCTATGGAAAAAGAACAATCCTTGTGACCACCTAGTATTTGAAGCAGGCTATATAGACAAATGCAATATCTTAGATGTCAGCCTGAAACAAGACTTAAATCTTTTTTACAGAATTTGTAAAACACATTTCTTATAATATGTTTATCAACACAAGTAATCACCGTGCCCTTCTATTTCTTTTTATTAACTGGGCTTGTTTGGAATCGATCCTGTCGCAACGTCGAAGGTGTTTATAATGCTGCAAACCAAGGTTACTTGGAAGCGGGAGCGGGAGCGGGAGCGAAGCGCGGAGCACCATTTTTAAAAGCTTCCGGTCCGGAGCGTTTTCGGGAGCGTTTATATATATATATATATATATATATATTTTTTTTTTAATATTTTTAATATTTTTTATATTTTGATGCATATATGTCAACAAAAACATGTAGAATGATGAATTAGACATAAAAAACATAAAAACATAGATTGAATCATATAACATCAATCATCTAGAAGTTATAATCTTCATCAACCATGCCCACGAGTTGGAAGCATACAACATATTGACTCGCAAATCATCAATCTGAAGGTTTCAAGCTTTCAAAATTCAATATATAACATTTATCATCATTGATTTCAAATTTCAATATCTAACATTTATCATCATTCATTCATTGATTTCAAAATTCAATATACATTTATCATCATTGATATATAACATTTATCATCATTGATTTCAAATTTCAATATCTAACATTTATCATCATTGATTTCAAAATTCAATATACATTTATCATCATTGATATATAACATTTATCATCATTGATATATATCATTTATCATCATTGATTCATTGATTTCAAAATTCAATATATAACATTTATCATCATTGATATTATATAACATTTATCATCATTGATTTATTGATCACCATATAACTTTCATGAAGCATCATATTCATAATTCATAATGACTTGTAAACAGTAAACTTATAAATGCCAACTTCAAAGTTTCACCTTTCAAATTCAAACTTCAAACTTAAATTGTCATTAAATATATGAAATCAGAAAGAGTCAAGTTTCAACTATTCAACTGTCAACAACAATTAGAAAAGACTAGTAAACAACAAATCTATTTTATCTCCTGGCTGGCCCCTTGCCACGCCCACGAGAAATGTCTAATTTGTGCGAGCCACGAGGAAATGGTGGTCTTCTAGTACTCTCAGGAGTACCACGACCATGACTAGAAGGTGGAGGCTGAATCTACAAAGGAACAATAGTTTGATATCGAGAACTGGCACTGGCACTGGCACCCGCACTGCTACCAGTAGATGGTGGGACTGGCCCTGTGTGTGGCGGTGTTGCTGATGCTTCATCATCATCCCTATAAAGTTCTGCTTCCAATTCTTCCAGATGTAACGTGCCATCCTCCAAATTATCATCCTCTGGGTTGTTGTCCCAGACTTTGTATGATTGATCCTCATTTGCCCGATCACAGTAATGGCTCAACAACCTCAAGTTATAATGCACATAAACCAAGCTTTCAGCTCGGTTTTCATTCAGCCTGTTTCTTCTCACATTGTGTGTAAAGTTGTAGGTGCTCCAACACCTCTCTGCAGAAGAAGTGTTCACAACTTGTGAGAGAACTTTTTTAGCCAACTTTGGCAAAAGTCCCATGCCGCCATATGCTTCCCACCATGTGAGAGCATCAAATCTGTCCCTGTCTTCCATTGCATGGAAAGAACCAAAGTTAGCAGTGCAACTGAATTATTTACCTAATTCAAGGCGCAATCTAGCACACTCCTCCTTGTCAGGTACCAACTTGTCCAATGCCTTCATGTACCCCTCTTGTACTTCTGGATTTGTGTGAGCATAGTTATTAAAACCGGAACCGGTGACCGGACCGGTGGACCTAATGAACCGGGTTTCTAACCGGAACCGGTCTAACCGGGAGCGGTCAGATCTCAATGAACCGGTTTTTAAAAAATACATTAAATAATTATTTTTTTAATAAAAAAAACTATTTTTAAGATTTGCAACCATGATTCCAAGCCAATAGAGACAAAATATGCAAAGTTTGCTCATTTATATACCATGCAAAGGTGAATATATCAAAATGGCAACGAGTGCAATACATATCATCGAAAAATACATAGGAAATGAGGCTCCAAATGGCCCATAAAGTCCAAAAACAATGCTACAAGCTATGAGGCCATTGGCCTAATACAAGACTACATATTAGTGATCAACAACATAATCACTTCTCATCATGATCAAAATTATCACCACTACTAGACAAGGGATCATCAACATGAGCTACATAAATAATATGGCTCAAAGTTTGAGGACTCCTAAAACTCCTCTACAACTTTAGTAGTAGTAGTAGTAGCAAAAATAGACATCAAAACCACAAATCACTGAGCAACATGGTCTCTCATGAAACTCATCATTGATTCATCGCTACTAGAAATGGGATCATCAACAAGAGATACATAAACATCATCTAGCTCAAAGTCTTCACACTTGGATTGCTCAACCTTATAACATGATAGAAATTGAAAAAGTTTAACATGCCTAACCAATGATTTTGGTTTGAGTGAAGGGTTCATCTCCTCAACCTTAAAATGCGGTAGAAAAAGATTAGCATGCCTAACCGGTTGTTTTCCTTTGATTGAAGGGTACATCAAGGTTCTTAAAGGACTTCATGCTCTTGATCAAATGCCAATATCATACCCTTACACATGATAGAATCAAATGGAAACATTGCAAATTCCCAAACCATGAAACCCTGAAAACAATGTTGCAGGAAACGTCCCCCCCCCCCCCCGGCTCCAAGGCCCGAACCGCGTCCCGTACGGAACCGTACGGGATCCGTCCTCGGAACCGCGATTCCGATTTTCCGAAACGCGGATCCCAAAAAAATTTGCGGTTCCTGGTTTTTCGGATCCGTACGCTCGGATCCGCGATTCCGTACAGCGGATCTTCGGATCCGTACGGCGGATCGCAGTACAGATCCCCAGCGGTTCCGTACAGTGTCGTACGGATCCGACTAATGTAGGTCAGAAAAACGATTTTTTTTTTTAAATTTTATTTTTGTCTTTGGTTGGGTTAGTAGGTGAGTTAGTGCTGAGTTAGGGATATGATGAAAAAAATATAAGCTCTCTTTTACCTCCTCAGATGTTTCTTAGATGCTCGCTCATGGTAATGTTAAATTCTTAAAGTAAAAGTGACATTCTCATTTATTTTTCATTTTCATCCTTTTACTTAAATTTTTAACATTACCATGAAATGACTCAGGATGTTTGAGAGTGGTTCCAGGTTGATCGGACTTCATATGGAGAAAATAGAATTTCATATCCTATTCAAAATTCAGCAGACTTAACAGTTTTCAGGAATTCAGGATCAATGGCATGGTGGCATGTCATTAGATTATATCATGTATGAGGGTATGTGATTAGCATTTAATCAAGTGCACCAAGCCCTATATGTACCCTAGTGTTGGTGGTGTTAATTGTCGAACTCCTTTGTCATGTCGTTAGCAAAAAATTACATTTCAATCAAGTCAAAATAATCGATCAAGCATGTTAAGTTCTTTCTACCATATTTTAAGGCTTGCATTAGGGTTTGATCAAAATTGGGCAATTTTGACTAATGTCCCTAGATAATCGAGGTAGAGGCAAAGGCTAGACAAGAGGAGAAGAATCTAGATTATAGATGGTTGATACATCTAAATGGTTGATGCTCAAAAATTAATCATTAATGTACAATGGATGTCATATCTATTTTGATTTATTTACAAATATGCATGCTTCCATATCTTCTAGAATTAATTTGGTATTTTGGATATTTTTTTAATATAAATGCAAAAACATAAAAATAAAAATATATATATATATATATAGTAGACGCTTCCGAGATTTTTTGGAAATGACGCTTTCGCGTCCTCGCTTCGTGCAACGTTGCTCTAAAACTATTAAGTTCCATTTTCATTTTGAGTGAAATCTAAAATTCTAGTTTCTCCATATGAAATCCAATGAGGTCGAAACCACTCTTAAACATCCTGAGTCATTTCATGGTAATGTTAAAAATTTAAGTAAAAGGATGAAATGTCATTTTCATCCTTTTACTTTAAGAATTTAACATTACCATGAAATGTCAATGCTTCCCTTACCTCCACATCAGCCCTAAAACCCATTTTTGGCTCTAAACAAATCTTTTTTTTCATTGAAAAAAATTTCCGCATAGCGGGAAGCATTTTTTGTTTCAAGGAGCATTTGGGAGCGAACGCTCCCCGAGCGCTTCCGGCGTTTAAAAAATGCTCCCGAAGCGTTTTTTAAATGCCGGAAGCGCTCGGGGAGCGTTCGCTCCCGAGCGTTTCCGAAAACGCTCCCGAAAAAGCAGGGAGCGTTTTAACAGGTTCGGAAACGCGCTCCCGAAAATGCTCCCCTCAGGAAGCGTTTTCGGGAGCGCGTTTCCGAACGCTCCCAAAACGCTCCCGCATGGAGCGCGTTTTGGGAGCGGGAACGAGAGGGGGGGGGACGTTTCCCCGCAACCTAGCTGCAAACAATGTTTTGAACCCAGATTTGCACTGCCCTAAGAACTATGCATAGATGATCTAGATGCGAATAGCAAGTATCAACTTGAATGGGCAATCCCAGGGATTCTACGAAGGCATGTTGGCTATTCTATTATCTTAATGATGCGTATACCTGCAATAGTATACATCTTAATGGCTAGAGAAAGCATCATTTTTAGCTATGCTTCAAGGATGGAATATCTTGTATATAGTGATCCTTGATATCTAAAAAAAAAATTATGGTCAAATTATTGAGTAGTAATTATAATCATTAAAGCTGTAATAAAGGGCTACATGGTTTGGTTCAGATCATAACATAAATATAATTTGAAAACTCTTGTGAATTTCATTAAATCATTTGTCATTATATCTTTAGACTTTTGTTCATGTATATACAATTGGGTCAATGATGCAGACACCTCAGGTCTGCAGTACTCTGTCTTCTCTGATCTGCTCAAGTGCAGTTATACCCATCCTGCTCCAGCATATCATGACAGTGAAAAAATGCTTCCCAAAATCTGAAAAGGGGTTAGTGTTAAACAGGGAAATAGACTCTGCGACACAGCATTACAACAGAAGGACCATGAGAGGATTTTTACACAATACTAGCAGATCAGGGAGTCCACAAGAATATACAGGCCGCTGCACAACAATCACAGTCAATATATTCATTTCCTCTTCTCTAAATACTCACAGGAGCAACAGCATAGACAAGTTCCTGACTAGAAATTTAAATCAGCAGTTATCTATCTTATCCGTAATCTCTATTGGAAGATTACTAAAATCTCATTATTTTAAATTGGCACACAGGTCCAAACAGTGGTGTCCTGCCAAGTTACAATGCTCTCTGGCTCGCCTCCACGGCTCCTCTGAGCATACTCAATCCCTTTTTCCCCTGTTACACAGAGATAGGGTGGTCTCTTTATACACAAAACACGACTGGTTACCATCCTTAATTCGTTAACAAAAATGTATAACCCCTAAATTTACTCGTAGTTGGAATGACAACATTAGCATTGAATCTGCCACGTTTTTGGGTGTTAGAGATCCACTAAATTTTGCATCGGATTCCTGCTCCATGGTCTAGCTTTCATTTATCTTCAGACCACTTTGCACCAAAATCCATTCCTTGTTCGTCACAATGAACAGACTCGAGCGATTCCAAATAATCTCTCGAGAGATATTGGCTAGTGTTGTTCTCTACATCCCCTGCATCATATTCCCTTTGAAAAAATGCTGAACCTCCTGGTTCAGAGCTATTAGGTGTTTCTTTCGCTTCTTCTTCCACTTGTTAAACTACTTCTCAATTGTCCACTTCTCTGTGAAATGTAAGTAAATCCATTCTTTACATTGATCAATCATCTTCTTATCTGCTAATTTCTGGTTCTGGTTACCAGCTTTATTCTCTTCTCTGTCGTCACCTGCAATGTTATTTTCTTTAAACTTCCCAATTCATGTATGGTCCTTTTCTTTTCTTATCATGTTTACTTCTTGAAACTGACACATTGTTATTAAAACCGGAACCGGTGGACCTAATGAACCGGGTTTCGAACCGGAACCAGTCTAACCGGTAGTGGTCAGATCTCAATGAACCGGTTTTAAAAAAAATACATTAAATAATTATTTTTTAACAAAAAAACTATTTTTAAGATTTGCAACCATGATTCCAAGCCAATAGAGACAAAATATGCAAAGTTTGCTCATTTATATTACATGCAAAGGTGAATATATCAAAATGGCACCGAGTGCAATACATATCATCGAAAAATACATAAGCAATGATGCTCCAAATGGCCCATAAAGTCCAAAAACAATGCTACAAAACATCATTGACATGATGTGCAGAGACATATTGTAAATCAGAAAACATAGATTACAACTGTTTACTTTTAGCCTTTGCTCAAGCCCTAATTTACTAGATGAATCAGGTGTAAATGTTGAAGTGAGATAAAAGTTAAAACTACCCGTAAGGTTCCTCTCCAGCATGTCTCATCATGTTGCCAATATCCTTGTAGAGAACACGGTTTGACAGCTCCAAATCTTCAATACCAAACATTTTTCGTAACCTGTAGGCTGTCATAGAGCTGTTCATAACTGCTGAACATTGTTAGATCAAGGGTTTGCCCTACTTCTTCAGACTCACTAAAGACTTTGCAGGGGAGAACTGCATCCTCAGATGTGTTTTCATGTGTATCTTTTTTCAAACTGAGTATACCAGTTTCATATTTAAACCTCTGAAGACCTTTGACACCATTGTTTCCAAAAGCTTCCAAGCTATTCCCATGTTGATGTGTAAGGCTAGAATTGTCAGAGATTTTCGATCCACCTGCCTTTGTTAGTTTCTGAACCTTATCCTCAACTTCTTGATTGACATCAGTTGAGCTGTTATTTGTAAGCCCAGGTGAACCAGTGTCATTGAAGGACTGAAAACCAAGCCCATCTGCAGAGCTAACTCCAGACTGCTGCAGCTGTTGAGATCTTGGAGATTGGTCTGTGTGTATAGGGCCTAGGCTTTCCAAACAACAGAAAAGATGTGCTCTTAGACGTAGAGCTAGTGGCACACCTACTGATTTTATTCTCACTCTGTGATGAATTTCCCATGGTCAGCAAACAAGATAGACTGTTGTGCACCTCAGACCTTTCAAGCTGAGAAAGGCCTCCTATAGTGAGTTCTGAAAATATACGTGTGGGCATAGCAACTGAGTCTTGGTGCTTCACATTATCTAAGAACAACCATAGTTATTAAAAATCAGAAAACATAGATTACAACTGTTTACTTTTAGCCTTTGCTCAAGCCCTAAAAGGGACACCTAACCGGCCGGTTAGGTACGGAACCGGCCGGTTAGGTCCAGTTAACCGGCCAAATCAGGTGAGACCCCCCTCTAAACCCGGTTGCATGAGCGGTTCTAACTGTAGGCTGAGCTGACCGGCCGGTTTGACCGGTTACCGGTTCCAACCGGTCGGTTTTGATAACTATGAGTTACTGACATGGCACCATAACTTGAATAGTGGGATAACTAGTCATTCCTATTGCTTCATTGGTTTGATTTTCCACTTCATGGTGAAGTTGTTGCATATGATGTGCAGTTCCTTCGACAGTGCATTCTCTAACCTTGTCTTCCTCAATTTATAGAATTCTGCCCTTCTCAGTGCGCTCCTTACCTGCCCAAGCTTTTGTTGAATTGGCCTTGCAGCACCCTGAATCTCAGTACTATCTATTTGTTTCTAACTTTCTAGACAACAATTATTTTCTCTAGAACAACAGCTTCCATGGCATTATCTCTACTTTTGGTTGCATCTACAATCTTCACCTCTTCTTACTTCCTCTTTCCAAGGTTTTAAAAGATGTCCCTTCTCATCATGCTGTACTTTATAAGTGTTCTCTTGGTCATGATGGATTACTTTCCAGTCAAATTGCAGGGCCATCCCAACACCAAATTACATACATCCATTGCCACCATGTCACATAACACCATGTCTTTATAAGAACCAACATGGAAAGCAACCAGACAAGGTTGATCAATAAGCATGCTATGAACCTTTTTCAACTAGGAAATGTTATAAGGATTTGTTTTAATGTAGTCTAAACATTCTACTTTTTTTAGCTTTTGTGGCCCACATTTTCTCACCAGTTTTGCCAGAATCTGGCCCAAAATTCAGAAAAATTGTTGAAAATGCAGATATCAGTTGTTGAAATTGCATAAACTGGGTGTATCAAGGGTTTTTGGGGCATTGAATCTATCTATGCATTCAAAAATGCAATTTGAGTGATAGAAAATTGGATATTCACCAATAATCTCGTAGCTGGATTCTGGTGATAGTTGCTGGAAAAAGTACAAAAAGTTGAATGTTTAGACTGCTCCTTTGATTTTGGAATGCAAGCAAGCAGTTTTTATACTATTTCTGTACTTATTAGCTTCTCGGGAGATCCTCCATCTTGTTAGATTTTCTCAAACCATGAAAATAGATTCTGAACTCTAGAAGAATTCCTACAGGGTACTAAATAGTGGAAAACTTAAAGCTACTCAAAATTGCATTATGTAATTAAAGCTAGAACCTATAAACACATACTCTAGAAAATATATAATGGAAACACAATAAATTGACTGTCAAAACCTGTAACTGCTTTTCATTGCTTCTAAAAATGAAAATCTGCTGCAGGAAAACAACAAACTGCTAACTGCTTAACCTTAAAAGTTTAAAACTGAATTATATAAAACCTATACCCCTTACCTTCTCCTTTATAGGCTAGAAGGTGCAATGAATCTGGACACATCCATAACAACATCTTAATTGGAGAGATTAAATGCTAACCCTAATGTTCCTTTCTTACATGGATAGACGAGCCTAAGTGAAATGCGCTAGATGAATTGAGGCATGCAATGTGATCTAAATACATAAAAAATCAGAAGTACACACTATGTACACAAATGTGAGTGTGGAGCACAACTTCAAAATAGATAAGAGAGATAAGTTACACAATAACTCCTTAAAGAATAAGAGAAGCTCCTCCAAATGCCCAAATGCATTCATACTTCCAAATTATGTCCTCAATAGTGACCATGTGATCCCTATATATACCTATTCACACAGTGCACATGTAGCCTCTTCATTATTAGGCCAACTCTATTACATATACGTTTACACGTTGCGTGTACATTTAACCCCATATATGCCCCCCCTTGGGGCCATATCATAAACATTTAACCCCATAATTAATATGATTTCTTCAAATTCCTGCTTTCTTCTTGCAATTGATGATGATCCATTCATTCAAATACAATTCTTTTCAGTCTTAATCTTTGATCGTTGGTTGTTGCATAATTTTCTTTCCTTTCATTCCATATATTGTAGTTATGTTTCAGATACATAAAAAACTATAAATACACACCGTGTACACAAATGTGAGGGTGGGGCGCAACTCCAAAATAGAAAAGAGAGATAACTTACGCAATAACTCCTTAAATAGTAGGAGAAACTCCAAATACTCAAATGCATTCATACATCCAAATCATATGTCCTCTATAATAACCATATGATTCCTATATATACCTCTTCACATATTGCACATGTGACTCTTTCATTATTGGACTGACCCAATTACATATACAATTATACATTACATGAACATTTAATCCCATATATTCCCTGCTTGGGGCTATATCATATACATTTAACCCCATATATGCCCCCTGGGGTCATACTATGCAAGTGCATCCTCCTAGTAATCTGCGCCCTAACTCATACTAGAATCCACATTTACCAGTGCATTGCTGAACTAGGAAACTGTGCCCTGTAATTGTGCATGCAAATACTAACTAAAGCAAAATTAGAAATAGTACTAAACTACTAAATATAAAAGGAATTTAAAATGGAGCCTAAGTTGCGCAAAACATGGAAAATGTACAAGTTTTTAAAATGGGAATGCTTGAAAAAGTGACCCCCAAGAAATGGGTAAATGGGGAAACACAATATATAAAATATAAAAAATATCTTTTAAATAAGACATTATCTTTCAAAAAAATAAGCAATAAAAGAAAATAAGAATGATACACATAAATGACATTTTAAAAGGAGATCCATGTCTATATTAACTCCTATAAATGATTACATGATAAAAAATCCCATAGCTTGGTGGTTTTGACTAATGGCAATCCCACTCCCTCATACATGATAGAATCCAGTGTAAACGCTATGATCCTATGAACCTTAAAATCTTGAAAACTGTTTGTTTGTTGAATTTTGAAGGGGGTATGATTTTTTTTTTCATATTGTTAATTTTAGTTAACAATGGTATGTTCTATGCTTTGCACAATTTACTTCAATGTTCCTTCAGCAGTCCAATGACAATTTTTAATTATTTCCAGTAGCAATCACATTGACAGTAAATGTAGAACATAAAACAAAATGCAGAAGACAAGCCAAGACAAGAGAACACCAAATTTGGTAGATGCCAGGGAAAAACCCCAATGCGGGGAAAACCCTTTGATCAATTCTTTTTATTATTATATCAAAAGTTCAGTAGAGAGAGAGAGTATAAAAGTCAAGTTGACTTCCCCAATTCAAAGTCAAAACAACCCTGTCAAATTCTGCAGTTAACTGCAGTCAAACTTCAGCCCTCACCAAAAAGTCAACGCTGGTCAAAACAATAGCAAAACTTCCTCAAAGCAACTCGTTCTTCCTCAATCAAGGTCGGCCTGATCAGGAGGTCAAATTCAGCCCAAAATAACTCAGTCAAACTTGGTCAAAGGAGAGAGAAAATTGCTATAATTTTTCTGTGGTCAAACTGTAGTCAACCATGAAGTCAACGCAAGTCAAACTGTCCAAAATTTCTTGGTTTTTGTGCCCAGAGATGCAGCCTAGAAAAATCGAACCTTTGACCCCAAAAACGTAGTCAAACTCACTCAGCAAGTCCTCGGTCAATGCTGGTCAAACCTATCACAGAATTCTGAAATTTCAGCGTGCAATTCTGCCCAGAAAACTCATCCTCCTTGCCACACGTGTGAGAGAGAGAAGCTGCCCAATAGTTGTACGAACCAATCAGATGAAGAGAGAGAAGAATGTGTGACTCGTGAGTGATGATGATGCCAAATGAGGTGTGAGGTCACTTGTATTTACTATTTATACAATTCGCTGTGGGTGAAGAGACAGGTCCATTCGGCTTTTTGAGCCCAAATGTTGATGTGGTTGACTTGAACAATTTGCACATGTGTGGGCATAAATTCAAAATCAAACTTCCACTTGTCCAAATGAGATGATCTTTAGATCAATTTTGGTCCTCTCGAAAAGAGGAATTTAACACAATAATCATCTCCATCAAATGAGCTGTCCAAAGGTGGAATTTGGCCCTAGTTGCCAATTTTAACACTCCCTCTCAACTGGGGTGAATTCCACCTGCCAATCCATCTGTCGTCATGTATCATCTCTGTCATCTCTGCTCTATTCTGCTTTGCTAAACCATGATGTAATAATGAAGAAGAATTGATCGACAGTGAGTCACAAGACCTTACCACTCTCCATTGACAAAAGTCAGTCTAGTGGTAGAACCTCAGTTGATCCCAGATCAAGTTGTTGAACACCATGCATCCTAGACATAAGGAGTATGACAGTACATGATGCGTCCATCGATAGTGCAATGGTCCCTATCCACTTTTCCCAACTCATTGGCCAGATGGGAGGTACTTCCCATGAGTCCCGGACTACATGTGTAGGATGTATGCTTGGGCATCAGTAGGAGAAGGTGAACCACTTATCCTGCTCATATGCCATAGGAGAAGGTGAACCACTCATCCTATGCATATGTCAATCGTAGGGGAAGGTGAATCACTAACCCTACGTATATGTGTCTGCAATCGCAGGGGAAGGTGAAACACTCACCCTACACATGTGTCCGCAATCATAAGGGAAGGTGAACCACTCACCCTACACACACGTCAACCATCATGGGGTATCATAGGGGAAGGTGTACCACTCACCCTGTACATAGCGCACCAATAGGGGAAGGTGAACCACTCACCCTATGGTCGCTCATAGCTCCAAGAAGTACCCTAGACCCCAAGAGCTCAGTGTCCAACTCAAGCGAGACTCTCATAGGAGGGTCTTTCCACGACTCCAAGACTTTCTCGGAAGGCTAAGAATTTGACCTTCCCTGAGGGCTTCGTGAGAATGTCTGCAACTTGCTTATCAGTCGTGATGTGTTGGAGCCTTATTGCTCCCTGTTGTACCATACCCTGGATAAAGTGGTATCTGATATCAATATGCTTGGAGTGGTCGTGGAACACGAGATTCTCAGAAAGGTGAATTCCACTTTTGTTGTCACAGAAGATCACAGTGGTATCTAACACATGCTCAAATAGCTCACTAAAGCGCTTACTCAACCAAACAACTTCACAACAGGCCATACTAGCAGCGATGTATTCGGCCTCAATAGTGCTTAAAGCAATCGATTTCTGCTTCCTTCTCATCCAAGACATTGAAGCAGACCCCAATGAGAATCAACATCCAGATTTGCTCTTACAATCCACCACACTGCCAACCCAGTCAACATCAGTATATCCATTTAGCCTCAAATTCCCTGTAGTGTATTTCAAACCATAGTTGATTGTGCCACGGAGATATCTCAAGAAATTCTTGGCAGCAATCCAATGTATGTGATGAGGCTCAACCATAAATTGACTCAATGTATTCACGACGAAGCATATGTCCGGACGAGAATTTACCAAGAACATCAGGGCCCCCACAAGTTGTTGATACTCGGAAGGATTTGCCAATTCGGGCCCAACAACACTTCCACATAGCTTCTTGAAGTTGAGTTCTGTCGGAGTAGACACAAACTTGCATTCCACCATCCCACATCTCTTGAGCAACTTCACAATGTATTTTCCTTGAGACAAAAAAATCTCACCTGGCTTTTGCCAGACCTCCAAGCCTAAGAAGTCGTGCATCAAACCTAGGTTCTTCATCTCGAATTCAGAAGCCAACTCCCTCTTGCATTGATAAATGAGAGGGTTTGCACCTGTCGGAAAGAGGTCATCCACATAAAGGACTAGAATGAGAGGCTTGTCCTTTTCAACCTTGAAATATAGGTTAGGGTCAGCTTCACTCCTTGTAAAACCCAACTTCATAAGATAGCTATCAATCCTCTCATACCAAGCCCTAGGGGCTTGCTTCAACCCATAGAGGGATTTCTTCAACTTGCATACCTATGTCTTTCAATCTTGAACTTCAAACCCCTTAGGTTGTTCTATGTAGACCTCCTCCTTAAGCGAACCATGCAAGAAAGCAATTTTAACGCCCATTTGGTGTAAGCTCCATCCTTGAGAGGCAGTAAGAGCAATGATAGATCAGATAGTGGTGTATCGGGCAACCAGTGTAAATATCTTGTCATAGTCCACTCCTTCCTTTTGAGAGAAGCCTTGAGCAACGAACTTGCCCTTGAATTTTTCAACACTCCCATTAGCTCCATGTTTAATTTTGTAAATCCATTTAGAAGTGACCACATATTTGTCCTTCGGTCTAGGAACCACATCCCAGACATCATTCTTCATGATTGATTTGTACTCCTCATTCATCGCATCCTTCCATACTTTATGTTTCACGGCTTCTTCAAATGTACATGGCTCAGTTTGAACAATGGTACTCATAGCAGTTAAGCTCCCTTGGTACTTGTTCGGCTTCTTGCTTTCACGAAATGTCCCCCTTGAAGCAATATGTCTTTTAGCATCTTCGATAGTGTCTTTGAGCCACAAATATCTTTTCCTTTAGGTAGAGGGATCGCCAGGAGGTGGTTCAATGGGATCCATCGGGCCTTCAACATTGGGCATTGATTCATATGTCGGAGATTCATCTTGCTTTCCAGCATCATCATCATTGTACTTCCTCAAGATAGGAAGATCTCTAACTTTCCCAAGGGCAAAATCTTCATCTAAAGTGACATCATGGCTTATTTCCACTTCTCTTTGTCCAGACACATAGATTCTATATGCCTTCGAAGTTTCACTACAGCCCACAAATGTTCCTCCTTTCTTCCCATATGCTTCTAACTTGCTTCTTTTCTCTTTAGGCACATGAAAATACACAGGACAACCAAATATTCTAAAATGATAAACATCATGTTTCTTACCAGTGAAAACTTCTTCGGGTTCTTGAATTCCAATGCTTGATGCAGGCACCTATTTTGAACATATACGACAGTGTTGGCAGCTTCTCCCCATAAGAACTTTGGTAGGCCTTGGTCATGAAGCATGGCACGGGTAGCTTCTATGATTGTTTGATTCTTCCTTTTGGTAACTCCATTTTGCTCAGGAGTATATGGAGTAGTGGTCTCCCTCTTAATGCCAACCTCTCTACAATAGTCATTAAATTCATTTGATTCATATTATGTTCCATTGTCAGTCCTCAATATTTTGATCTTCTTCCTTGGTTGAAAGATCTTCTTCCTTGCTTGATTTTCAACCAAGGCTTTGAAAGAACAAAACCATTTGAACACTTCTTCCTTCTTCTTCAAGAAATAGATCCACGTTTTGCAAGAGATGTCATCCACAAAAATTGCATAGTATAAATATCTTCCCAATGATGTTACGGGCAACATACCAGATAGATCAAAATGGACCAATTGAAGAATGTCGGTAGTTTGACTTTCACTTGAAGGGAATGGTCCCCTTGTATGTTTTCCAGCTGCACAACCCTGACAAACACCTTCATGATCTATGTTGAATTCGGGCATACTTGTGACCATCTTCCTTACATTAGGTAAGGCTTTGTAATGAAGGTGAGCAAATCTTTGGTACCATAATTTGGATTGAAGAGAAGTATCACAAGTCATAGCTCCCAAAGGACTTCGTCCAACCTGATAGAGACCTTCAACCCTAAATCCATGTGTAAATGCATCTTTCGCGTTTCTTTTCCAAAAACGTACCTTCCCATCAACGAATGCTACCTTGAAGCCTTTATCTTCCATCGCAGAAATAGATACCAGGTTATTTTTCAAATCAAGTACACACAATACTTCTTGTAGAGGACTTGACTTTGATTTAATTGAAGAGTGACAGTCCCTATCCCTTTCACGGGGTAGGTGGCATTGTCTCCAAGTATGATCTCCAAATTAGTCTTCTTTTCAATCAAATTAGAGAGGGTCTCCTTGTACCCAGTGAAGTGCCTTGAGGCACCACTATCAATCAACCAATTATCCAAGGTGTCCGAAGGAGAGGCAGTAGTGAGAGCAGAAATAAGATAAAATTCTTTTTGTTTTTCTACAACATTAGTTTCCGCATACCTGGAATTTCTCGTCGCTTTGGGAGGTCGACCATTACCATATCGAGTAGCGGGAGCATTTCTCTTTCCTTCGTTGTTGAACCTGGTGTTCCTTTGATTGCCATTGCTTTTGAAATTGTTGCGATTGTTGTTGTTGTTGTCATCTCGTGGAGTATCCTTCTTATGAGGACACTCTCTAGCATAGTGGTTAAACTTGTTACAATTGTAGCACCTTCCCTTTCTTCCTTTTTTGAATCCCTCTACTTGAATCCTTGACCTTGTCTCTTTGGAACAACATTGTTCTTCCTCTTTGCATGAGTTGAAAATGCAGTGGGCTCATTTCCATTTGTATAATTCATCGAAACTAGGAATCATGTCATTGTTAAGAATAGTGGTGTTAAACACATCCCATGCTCGTGGGAGACCTCTAAGAGTAATAAGAGTGAGCTCCCTGTCAGCAACGATTCACGACTTCTCCAATAGATAGAAGATCATTCTTGATTTCTGTAATCCTCACAAAGTAGGATTGGAGAGACTCCCCTCTATCCATCTTATGTCCTTCAACTTGTTCTTGAGAAAGGGGATTTGATTTGCATTGTTTGCTTTGAACATCCCAACCAACTTGTCATACATCTTCTTAGATGTTCCTAAATCAGAAATGTAAGCAACCAAATGTTTTTGAATGGAGTCTCTGATAATTTTCTTAGCTTTGACCTCACATTTCTTATACTTTGTTTTAGCAGCAGCCGGTGCATTTGAAGGAGGCTCCACCACATTTCCCTGCACATAGTCCATAACATAATTCTCTTCCAAAGTTAAATCCAAAGATATCTTCCATGCATGATAGTCAGATTTATCATTGAGCTTAGCCTTAGTCTTGAAGTAATATGTAGAAGCCATTGAGGCTTGTCCTTGTCCAACAGATTGCGTTTCTCTCTCTTGCTTGGGCTTTGAAACCATGTTAATTTTAGGTAACAATGGTATGTTCTATGCTTAGCGCAATTTACTTCAATGTTCCTTTAGCAACCCAATGACAATTTTTAATTATTTCCAGTGGCAATCACATTAACCATTAATCGCATTGACAGTAAATGTAGATAGTAGAACAAAATGCAGAAGACAAGCCAAGACAAGAGAACACCGGATTTGGCGGATGCCAGGGAAAAACCCCAATGCGGGGAAAACCCTTGGATAAATTCTTCTTATTATTATATCAAAAGTTCAATCGAGAGAGAGAGAGAGAGAGTACACAAGTCAGATTGACTTGTCCAATTCAAAGTCTAAACAACCTTGTCAAATTTTGCAGTCAACTGCAGTGAAACTTCAACCCTAACCAGAAAGTCAACGCTGGTCAAAACAACAACAAATCTTCCTCAAAGCAATTCGGTCTTCCTCAGTCAAACTCGGCTTGATCGGGAGGTCAAATTCAGCGCAAAACAACTTGCTCAAACTTAGTCAAAGGAGAGAGAAAACAACTATAATTTTTTTGCTATCAAACTGCAGTCAACGCAGGTGAAACAGTGCAAAATTTCTCAGTTTTTGTGCCCAGAGATGCAGCCTAGAAAAATCGAATCTTTGACCCCAAAAATGCAGTGAAATTCAGTTAGTAAGGCCTCGGTCAAAGCTGGTCAAACCTGTCACAAAAGTCTGAAATTTCGGCCTTTAATTCTGCCCAGAAAACTCGTCCTCCTTGGGACACGTGTGAGAGAGAGAAGTTGCCCAATAGCTATACGGACCAATCAGATGAAGAGAGAAGAATGTGTAAGTGATGATGATGCCAAATGAGGTGTGACGTCACTTGTATTTATACAATTCACTGTGGATGAAGAGACACGTCCATTGGGCTTCTTGAGCCTACATGTTGATGTGGTCGACCTGAACAATTTGCACATGTGTGGGCATAAATTCAAAATCACACTTCCACTTGTCCAAATGAGATGATCTTTAGATCAATTTTGGTCCTCTCAAAAAGAGGAATTTAATGCAATCATCATCTCCATCAAATGAGCTGTCCAAAGGTGGAATTTGGCCCTAGTTTCCAATTTTAACACATATGAAGTTCAATGAGGTTGGAAGCTGGAACCACATTCAAACATCTTGAAACAATTAATGGTAATGCTAAAAATTTAAGTAAAAGGATAGAAAGGGTGACAAACTCCTCAAAGCTCAATCCCCTATCCTTGTTTTGTCTTAATGGGTCATTGGCACAAACAAGACGACATTTTCCTATGGGTCCCATGCCCTTCTTGGGCATGTAGGTGGGCTTAGAAGCCTTCAAAAAAGTGCATGAAATGTCACTAGAAATGGTTGAAATGCCTTGGAAACACAATCATTCACATTATACTATGTTTCTAGATTTGGAATCATCGTATGGTATGATTGACAATGTTTCCAAGGCATTTTGTACCTATTTCGACATTTCCAAATGTTTTGGATACTGTGATATGGCCAAACTGGGCATTTCCTGCAACTTAAATTGGAACTAAACTGAGGATAGTGCATGTGTGCACCCTCTATCTTTCTCTCCATAAATCCTCTTGTGGTTTCATTACTACTATATGAAATTGCTATAGGAGAGCTCTACAAAGCCATTGTATTGATGTAGAGAACTTTGTTGGAGGGTTGCCTTGTTTTTATGTAGCCTTGCACATGCCACACATGCCTTCTTTGTATGCATTAAGGTCTTCTCTACTCGATGTTCATTAGTGGCACTTTGTTGTACACTTTCCAACACAGGGTTGCAGGGGAGCGGCTCCCCCCCCCCCTCGAACCTGCTCCTGGAGCGCGCTCCCTCGAACCCGCTGCTGGAGCGAATGCTTAGAGGGTGATATTAATGACAAAGATCTTGATTTTCCAACAAGACTAAAAAAATTAGACATTTCTCATGGCATCAAGAGGCCCAAGCATTAGCTATAGATAATAGATTTACTATGTTGCCAGGAAACGTAGGGACGGGGACTGGGACGGGTGCGTCATTTTTTGAAACAGGGTGCGTGGGTTCGTCGGGGGTATATATATATATTATAAATTATATTATATGTGAATTTGTATATTTTCAAACTTTAAACATGAAAAATAAAATATTTATGATTTAAACTTTAAAGATTTAAACATTGCACATCATTGAACATTGAATATTTACATTGAAATTTCAAAATTTCTAGTTTGATATCATGTGAAAATTGGAGTTTACACATACTTGTAAATCTAGCCCCAAGCCAATTTCGCCCAAAACTCTGGTAGGGAAAGAGAAGGCCAAAAGTTACATTCTTGGCAAAAAAATGTAAAAAAAAAACATAGTTAAAAGAGTGATTAGTAAAGTAAGTGATGTCGGTTGGGCATGAGAGAATGTGGAGATTACAGTGGAAAAACAAGAGTTTGGAATCGCAATATATGGCAGTAGACTGTTTATTGTGGTTGCTTCAAGGTTCTAATACTTTTCATGGGTCGATTTACTATTTAGAATTAAATTTTAATTTACTAATTTTGTTATGCAAACAATGAAGTTTGAACACACAAAAAATAGAATTAGTTCATGCCGTACGGTGAATCTTCAATAGCTACTTGTGAATCTTCAAGCAGAGATTGCATCTATGTGGATTACGTCTCTGTGGGAACCTCCAGTCACCGACACATACACCAGCGAATGCACCAAACACACCAGAGAATGCTCATCGTCTCAATAATCAAACCGAATGGTGGTTGTCTCAAACGGAATGTAGTCGTTGAAGAGTGAAGCGATTTTAGGTTTTACGGGTTATGTATTCACCTTTTGACTTTCCACGAATTTTTAATATTTAAATTTTTATTTCAAAATTCATTCAACAAAGAACCCTATAGAACCCGATTTTGGGGTTCCAAGTACCCATTATCGGTGTTCCAAGTACCTTAAACGTCAAAAGTACCCAAATTTTTTTAACGAAGAACCTGATTCTTGGTAGAAGAACCCGGTTTTTATGGGTTAGTTTCGGAAGAGCCCGTACCCAAATCCGGTTCTTGGGTTCGAGAACCCCACCCTTGGGTTTGGGAACCCATGCAACATAGTAGATTTACTTGTCTTTTCTAGTTTCTAGTAGTTTTTATAACTATTGACTCTTTCATATTTATCATGATATTTTTTGTTAACAATATATGACAATTTAAGTTTGAAGTTGGCAATTATAACTCATTGGTAATGAATTATGAATACGACGCTTCGTGAAAGTTGAAAGTTGTTTTATTTCATTTCATTTCATGTTAGATATTCTTTGTTGTAATGGTTACAACTTACACTTAGCTTACAAGTACAACTTTGGTGATCAATGATGATAAATGTTATTTATTGAATTTTCAAAGCTTGAAACTTTAAGATTGATGAATCATGAGACAGTATGTATGTTGTATGTTACTAACTTGTGGACGTGGTTGATGAAGATTATAACTTCTAGATGATTGATATTATATGATTCAATCTATGTTTTTATGCTTTTTTATATCTAATTCATCATTCTACATGCATTTGTTGACATATATGCATCAAAATATAAAAAAATATATATTACATAAAAATTCGTGCCCCGATTCGCTCCCGAACCGGGAGCATCTGAAAATGTTGCTCCTGCTCCCTGTTTTTGCTCCCGCTCCCAAGTAACCTTGTTCCAACATAATAAAAATCCAATACGTCTTTGATCACCTTGCATACTTTATCTTTGCACTCGCACTTTGTTGGAAGACGCTCTTTCTGTTCTAATTAACCCTTAAGCCTGTAATATCCCTAGGAAATTTCTTCCCTTAGGGCTGACAATGTGAACCATATTTGATCTAGAACCCCAATAATTTAAAAAGTATGACAGTGACTTGGGTAAACAATATCCAACAATACAAGTCAGAATTCACAATCCATCCAAGGCTACTGCAAGCAGTCGATCAACCTTCAATAATTTATAACAGAACTGTTCCAGTTGTTCTAACAATGGTCATCAATTATTTAACTAAGTAACCCACTGTTTCACTTGTAAACACTACAAGATTCCTGATGCTATTATGCTGTCCCAAACTCACTCTACTGACAAGGGAGATTGTGGCAGAAGCCTACCTTAATCAATTTTCCTTATTGGGAGTAATACTGACTGCGTTGGTTGACTGAGATGAAACAATTAACCAGTTGGAGTTCTGCTCACCTTCTAATCCAAGAACAAGTGCTTTTTGCCTTAAAAAATCACTGTTTTTGACAGTCCGCTTCCTTAACCTCTAGTCAACCTCAGAAAATAAACCAACATTCAGTTCGAACACTAAGAGTCCTCCGTATTGAAATTCAGATTTGTTGTGTCTGAATTGGAAGTTTTGGCCCTATGGCTGTGGCCCCTGTGGCTGCAACCCTGCGGCCAAGTAATCTGTTGCTGCCAAAATTGCCCTAATCTCTTCAGCGAATCTCGTCTAATAGCAGGATCGCAGATAACTGCAGAGGCAAAGTTCACTGTCTCACAGTCCTTTTTATCAAGCTTGTGGTGACCAGACATATCACAGAACTCGTTGACGAATAAGAAATCACAGTGAAATGCTTCCTAGCTTAGCCAAAACAGAAATTGAACTATTCCAAGTGAATATGTTGTGCCAGGACAAGATAAAAATCTTCAATTCTTAAACCAAACCAGAGTGATCCAGTGACCTGTTCCAGAACAAGGAAAAAGAGCGTCTAGGTAGGGTGGGATCAACTCCATCGAAACTAGATAGAGGGATTAGCTAGGGTAGGATCACCTCCACCGAAACTAATCTAGAAGAAGGGTCTTAAAACCCTCAAAGCCTTAGGCTCAAGAAAATTAGAGATATTCCAATCCAAATTGACGATTCAAATGATTCTAACTCCCCTTTATTTCTAGTTTTTCTCATGGGGTTCACTCTAATGTGAGGGGTTGCAAGTGCAACCCTCAATTTGGGTTTTTTTGCCCCAGCCAATCCAAAATTTTACCCAATGTTGCCCCAAACATTGGATCGTTGGTTTGCCCCCCTTTATTAAGACTATAGCCTACGAGGCTGGATAGGCTATTTTGTCCTCCCGTAAGCAATTAATCCATAGGGGACATTACAATCCCCCTTTCTTGACATTGCTTATCCTCGAGCAATGGCCAACCTGGGTGTTGCAAAAGTTGTTCCCTTGCTTTCGAGAATGAAGATCGCTCACTTGTCTTCTGGTCACTTCCAAACCTCCTGCTCTCATTCGAAACAAGCAATGCAACAACCCCTGGCATTTCTCCATCCTTGTCATTATCGCGAATATTTGCCACTGCAAAAACTCCCCATGAATGCCATGAATTGGTCAAGTGATTAGTATTGAAGTTTGGAGTGAGGCTGCTGTTAAAACCTCCATAACCGTCTTTTCCCTTGTGCTTAACATTACATCCTCCTTTGGGTTTCCTGTAGTACATTTCTTCTGGATCTTTGCACAAGCATAATCCATCGCTACCCCTACAACAATATAAATAACCCTTGACATTCAAAGACATTTTATCCTTGTCAACATCAACTTCATTGCTTAGATGAGGCCTCCCTTCAAATTGTGGCCCCTTTCTTTCTACCCAACCATGTAGCTTTGAAAATGCCTCACATGCCCAAGGGATATGGCCATCTGCTAGCATGCATTGCTTTCTAACAAATGAATTCCAAGGATGCATGAGCTGTTTTGCATGAATAGTCACATCCACAAAATCATCAAGCATCCTCTGGTCTTCAAAGTCTGCAATGTTATCATCAACTCCATCTTCACCATATCCATCAGATAATACCTGTTCCAGGGCCATTAACTATGCTCTGTGTGAATGAAAAAATTGTTGTTTTTGGAGTAGTGCATGCTTATGTGATTCAGTTCTCTTAGCAGATGATCTTCTTGTTTTTTCAAAATGAAGCATGGAAAGTGGCACTAGGTTGGATGTATTTGTCTGGGGATCACATTCATTAGCTACAGATGGCACACTAGCAGACAAAAATAGACCACTTGCTATAGGCCCTTGTATAATATCCCAGACCGGATATTTTGCAGATTTTGCAGAAAACTACTTTAACCAAAATTTCTCCATAAAATTACCATTCAATTTACAGAAGTTTGCTATGTAAAATAGAACAAGAGAATGCATGCAATTCAATCATAGAACGAGCATAAATAATCTCAGCTTTTATTATAATATATAAAATGGGGTTTTACATTCTGAAATAATAAAATAGTTGAGATAGCTGAGATAGAACTGGCCTCAAGGATCTGCTGCAATGTTGCATGGGCCCTCCACCAAAATTGAACTGAACTTCCACTGCTAAGCTCTCTTGTGAATTCTGGATGAATTCACCAAGGGGAGATGGGTACTCGCCCAATCTCGCTGAATCACCCCAGGTTGTCCATCTTGGGGCTATTGCTGAAGTGGAGAATCGGGTTCTCAACCTTTCATCCAAGAAGAAATACCAAATCCAAGATGTCCTCTAATGGCCTCCTCCTCTTTTTGTAGATCTGATGGACCCCTCTAGAAGCTCCTATTTTATTATTATTTTAATCATTGAGCACATTCACCTTAAAATATTCTATTTAATGTGGGAAAATGGTAAATTGGCCACCATGCCTCCTTAGGCCACTGAAAATCACTTCTAACAATCCCATCTTGTATATATTTTTGTTTTGGTTTGAACGAGCTATTATACTAAGGTGTTTTGCCAATTATCCCTCCAGAAATGCCACTTTAAGCATACTTAATTGAGTCAGGCTCGTTAATAACTCTATTTTTTGAAAGTTGTCGAAAGGCGATGGAACGAAAGGCAAATTGTGTGGATGATGGTATATGCCAAGTGAATGCCATCACACCTCATTGAAACTCCTCAAAACTCCTCCCAAAAAGTCCCTGGGCCCGCTGATGACACCAACCTGCACCTGTGACCTATCTGCTCAGAAAGTCCAACCTAACCATGTCATAAGGAACACCAGAAAGAGGAACATTACAAATCCTTTGCCCCAAGATTGCTTGCCCTCAAGCAATCCATATCTGTCGACAAATCTGGCAGTCCTGTGCAACTAAGAATCAATACCTGGATCCCATACAAACCATTGGGTGATACCATACCTCCATGCCACCTATCCAAGAACAGATTCCTCAATGTCCGGATCCTAGAATAAACTCTGACTCAACCTCCCACTCAACAGATCCTCCCGAATCTCAATGCCACCATGGCCACTCATCAATACCTCTATCCCATGGCTCTAGTTGTGCTCTATCTCCAGCTATGGCTGTTGCTCCCTCAACTGAATACCAACTCATCACCTCTCTCCAATCCAACCTCTGGCATAGGCCGAGGTCAACCCCACTCTGTTGATGATGGGCTAGTGCTACTGAAATGCTGATGAACTACCGGTCCACATCCCACAGAAATATGCAGTAACCCTCTCATCTAAGGGCTCCTGCTATACTCTGTCCTAGACTAAGAATGATACTCCATCAATAGGATACCGACTCACGATCTCCCTCCAATCTATCCTGTGAAAAGAATCGAATGCATAGATACCTATGTATGGCACAAGTCTATTATGCTGCCACAGGTCCATGCTCAACTCGTGCCCTCTGTCCAGTCCATCAACAAGATTTGTCTGAGGAAGCTTGCCCCTCTCTCTATAATGGGAAAAAGGGGGCAAAATGTGTTGCAAGCCTTGTCTTTGTACTCCTGGAGAGGGATGCTCCTTAAAAGTACTGCAACTTTGCCAGCTACCTGTGCAAGTACCTGCACCTCATCAGTGGGTCGGCCCGGAGGTGGATGCACCAGTGACCACCATCTCAAAAAGATCCACCTTCATCTGGCTGGAAACTCCACGCTCCTCCAATCTACAAACCTCCTGCAAATCTATCCTGTCAAGCTCCAACATCTCCTGATGACAAGTGTCTGTAACACTGCCACCCTACTAGCTATTTGTACATTCGTTCAGTCCGCATCAATGATTGGATGCTCATACTCCTCAACTGACCCATGCTCCTTTATGTGCTCTCCATGCTGAGTGATCAATCCCTCATTTGGAAAATTTGTCCTCTGGACAATCTGTTGCTCATTATACTCCTCCATCTCACATGGATACATATCCGAGCTGCTGCCAACATACCCACATGACCGCTCATGCTCCTCAGGGGTATCCTCATAAGAACAATCCTCACCCTGACGGACAGAAGGGATCCCCTTCTGCTCTAACCCTATCTTCTCCTCCACATCACTCAAGTATGAGTGGTCAGGTCCCCGAAGTTCATTGCAGATAAAGCAAAGACCCTTCCTTCTCAACTCATTCTTGCTACATGGTTGGTCACCATAAATCCACTGCAACTCCACCTGGGTCAATCGTCCCCTGAACAGTTCAATGTTCTGCTCAACTAACCTTTCGGCTAGTTCATAGGCAGCTGGTGAAACCAACTGTTCCTCCCTCCAGATGGCCAACAACCTAGACTGCAACCTCCTGCAAATGGCATCATGGTCTCCCATACATGAGGACAAAATGGACTACATGTGTGTTATGATTGTGTCAAGATGATGTTTCCTAATGCTGAAGAAGCATCGAAACATCTGCAGGATCAATTCGTTACACCCCAACTCAAACATGAGGTCATAAGATCTAACCAAGGCCATGACTTCTAGAATCTCTAGCCTCTTCCCAAAGGTAGGGCCCTCACTGTTATCCAATTCCTGAAAGGTCTCCACTATCAGTCTGAAGACTCTCCTCATAATGTCATTACTGTAAGGAGGTATAGGTGCGGTCAGCATCATGATACTACTAAGACAAGAGGCAACTGGAAGTTTGACTCCTATACAAGGATGCTCCAAAAATTTGTGTTGTATGAGAGCAAGCATGACTGGTTTTAGAACCGAAAACAAGCTCTTCCAATCTGACTCATTCACCTTGGAAAGGAGTGAAGCTAGTTCTTCTAGTTTGAGAAGGGCATTTGCTATTACCCCCATGCATCTCAAATCTGCCTTCAAGATTTTGTATCCCATTTCATGTTCTCTTTGTGGCTGCTCTTATTGTAGCAAAGTCAGTATTTCTTTGGAGAAGGTTCTGTTGGTTGTTGCTGCTAGTTTATTAAGAGTATTTATGAAAGTTTTATCCATATTTCAGCTCAAGTTTCAACAGTGGCAAGTGCATCAAGCTGATTTTAACAACAAAGTACAATATTGACCAGCTGACTTAACACGTAGACCTTTCACAACACAAATCTCGTTCTCTGTTGGCAAATTTATCAAGTTGTTTTATGCATGACTTGATTGACAGACTTCCCCAACTTTACAATACAACCATACTATGATGAGGGATAATCATGGCAGTTCAAAACTCTGACTCATACAAGATTTTGACTGACAAATGACCAATCAAAATCTCCCAGAATTCTGTCCTCTCTCCCAATCCTAGCAGCAACTTGACTCGATAAAGACTATGACTCGATTCAGGAATGGCTTTGGCCCAACAACACCTTTATTCAAAACTGTCTCGCAAACATCATGCTGAATTGAAACATTTTGACCCATAAACAAGGACACATGCCACCTCTCAACAACACGTCTGCTCACCATTCCATTGGACAATTTACATAGACCACTTTGACACATATAGACCTTAAGTCATCCCATTAATGGTTCAGGATATATGACAATGATGAGCATTACTGAAAAAAAAATACCTTTTAACACTCGTTCAAAACTGTATACACGTTTAAGACTAGAAATTTGAACATGTACAGGAATATAATCAGTCAGCCTTCAATGTATATAGTGGGAAAAAAATGAGGATAAAGAGCCTGGAATGAATCTTTCAGTAGATCAACTTGGAATAGCTGGCTTTCAGTCAGCTGTGGTTGGAACCCTTTTCAACAACTCGTATGGAACAAAAACCCACACACGGGAATCTTTGTAAGAGAGAACGACAAACATCAAATTGAATTCCCCTCTGATATATTTGCTCATAAATTGGGAATTTTGAGCCTCCAGCTCAGAGTCCTCTCGTCCTTAATCAGCCTCAGACCAGCAAACTTCAGCAAAATCTCTGAGATGCAAACAGTTCTGACGATATTTGTCCTTAATCGTGATACATCGCTTTGTCCATTGGAGAATCGTGCTAAGCCTTGAATTTAACACACTGTAGTTTTAGATGGGAAATTCCATTTGCCAGTTGACTTGGAAAATAATTACGTGATAGATCATTTCTCAAGTTCTCAAGAAGGTGTATTAATGTACTTACCTCCTAATAAAATGGGGAATCGACCCCCACAATTGAGTATCCAAACTCCTTCACTTAAATTAATTGTTGAGCCTTTGGTCGTCCCATTGATTTCAATAGCGTGCGTTTCTGCCCATCACTCTCAGTCTCCTTAGGTCGTACTGGAGACCACTAAGACAAAGATTGTATGGGATTACCAACGCACAACAGAAATGCACTGGCAATGGGACGTTGTGGTTACATTCTTCACTCAACATTCATCGGCCAATAACATATGTCCGAGCACACAGGACCTTGCAATGCAGGCACAAATCGACCATACGCATCGATCCATCATCAAGAATTTAGTCAACACGGACGAAACACACATTTCATTATTGACTGCGCACCAGTTATTTCCATCAATCAATGCACTCAGCCTAGACCCAACTTTGACCTAGTTCTATTGATTCACTACGTCGCTGTCGGATCATGTCCTCATTTAATATGGTTCGGCCCTTCCCGAACGTTCAACAATGCATACATCCATTTGCTCAGTTGCTTTGATTTGGAGTGTCACATCTGCAATTGCCAACCTATTCGCTTCAAGCGGATTTGGCTTCTCCCTTTTTGTCTTAACATGTAGCGGCTCCACCCTTTTCTTTTTCTTCCAATGAATTCGACTCTATTGAGATTTTGTGTATTTGGGGTAGCTTCAGTTGTGCTCTAGGTCCCAAATTTTGAGGAAGGACTAGAGTACACTTGATCTACAAGACCCAGAAATTGATTTGGGAAATTTCATCTGGTTTAGGAGATATTAAATTAATTAATTATTTTAATGTATTTCCTAAGTTAAAACTTAGAGAACTTAAATAATTAAAGTGAATTTAATTAAACATGTGATGAAATTGTTGAGTCACACGGATCAAGCTTTCTTTTAATCTTAGCCATTGATTCAAGATTTGATCATGGCCGTTGGTTTCCCAATGAGAAAAGTATAAAGGAAAGGTTTGGGGTCATTTGGAAAGACACACAGAGGCAAAGCACTGAAGCTAAGCTGAGATTCTAGGGCAGGGTTTGCTAAGAATACTCAGAAGTGTTTCAGCTGCAGAGAGGGGAATTTAGGCCAAGAGGATGTTCTGATCCCGGGGTCTAGCAATCACAAGAGGCAGAGATCAACTCAAGGACAACGCAGAAGAAGGTAGCAGCAACAGCAGGAAGGACAATACAGTCCCTCCAAGGACAGCGTGATTTTCAGCAGGAAACCCTCAGGGGTTACGCAGAGACCCTTCAGGGGCAGCGTAGTGACTGCATCACCCAGTCTGGGGTAACGCAGTCCCTTCCGTAACAGCGCTGAGGGTTTGGAGGACTTCAGAGGCCGACGCAGAAGCTTTCAAGGGCAGTGCTGGGGTTTCTAGGCCCTGATCTTGGCTGAGTTTTGTAAATCCCGTTTGAGGGTGTGGATCAGTCATCATTTTGGCCCTAGATTAGCCAGTGAGCTGTAGATCTAGTGTTTTCTCTGTCGGGTTTTCCAGATCTGGAACCCAGATTTGTGTATTCAGAAATATTCTTAATAATAGAACCCTCCAGCAGCCAGAGATTGGTTTTCCCACATTGGGTTTTTTCGGGGACTATTGGTTCAGAAATAATTGTGTCACTTTGTCAATGTGTGCATGTGCTTATTGTAGATCTGGATTGGTAGAGATCTGTTATGTGTTTTTATTTGATTTTAACTTGAATTTATTCAGTTAATAACTTGTCTAAGTAGGAGGAGCATAACCGGATTAACAGTAATAATTTCTGTATAAAGTGTAAGGATTCAGAAATTTCTACATGGTATCAGAGCAATTGCAGATCTAGGAGGGTCACTAGCAGGAGAATTTGAAGGATCTTGCTGCAGAAAGCAGTTGGAAAAGTAGCAGAAACGCAGATTTGAAGGGACAACGCAGTTTTCAGGAGCAGATTAGGGAAGGGTGACGCTGTCCAGCACTGTGTCCTAGCAAGCCCACACAATTACTGCACAGAGGCAGCTCAGAAACAACGTTAGTTTAGTCTGAAGCCAACCAATGTGATTTAGATCTGAATCTGTCAGATCCAGAAAACACTGCAGAAATTCTGAAGAACTGGTGGGGTTAAAATTATGAAGTTTTCAGATTTTTAGCTTTGGCACAAGTGACAAAGAGTGGGAGGAGATCAACTTCTTAGAAAGTTTCTTGCCAAAGGAAACTTGCAGTTTGATCAGAGGATCAAAGAAGACGCTGAATCATAGTTGATTTGGTAGATTTCCAAGGAGGGAAATCAAGTGCCAAAGGGAGCAGAAGGCACCTATTTCACCAAGGGCCTTAGATCCATTTCTCTAGCAAAGAGGAAAGGAAGTTTCGACACATTTTGAGCAGATGGCCCCTCATGGACTCTGTGATCAGGATAGGCTGGATGGCCTCTCCAACTTTTTAGTTTGGAAGGCAAGGATCCTGATTGTCCTTGAGGCATATAATCTAAGAGACCATGTAGAGCAGACTCTGGCCACACCGACAGATGCGGATCTCCTTCGGAAGCATAAGGAAGCTGCTGGACATGCCAAGCGGCTGATTATGGATAGTATCAAGGACCATATTGTACCACACATAGTTGAGAAGAAGATAGCTAACAAGATGTGGAAGGCCTTGACTTTCCTATATGAGGGAAAGTCTGTCCAAAGAAAAATGTTGTTGGAGACACAAATGAGGTCATTCATAAAGACCAAGGGAGAAGACATGGAGCACTTCCTCTTCAGACTGCAGTCAATCAGAGATCAACTAACTGCAATGGGTGCAACAGTGGATGATGCTGTGATAGTCAGGACTGCCCTCAATGCAGTCACGGATGAGTGGGAAACCTTTGTCCAAAGTATCTTGGGCAGAGTGGACCTCCCAGATTGGGACGGCTTGTGGTCAATTCTACGTCAAGAAGAACTCCGCAGATTCACCAAGAGGCAGCACAGCCCAAGATTGAGCAAAGTGAAGAAGGAAGATGAGGAAGATGCAGCCTTGGCATCGAAGAAGTAGCCAAAGAAGAAGAAGCATCTCTCAAAGATCAAGTGCTTCTAGTGTGGTGAAATTGGACATTTTGCTAGCTATTGTCCTCAGAAAAAGAAGGACAAGGAAGCATCTTCTTCCAAAGCAGCTGTGGTAGATGATGGGTCAGAAGATGATGCAGCCATGAGTGCTCAAAGAAACATGGAGGTGGGGTGACATGGATATGTAGAGGAGCTATATAGAAGAGTGGCGGGATCCTTGAGCAGCTCATCTCTTGGATCACATGCAACCTACAACAGCCTTAAGACAGTAGCAGGACAAGTGGAGTAGTGGGTGCATAGATCACAGATGAGCAGAAGCAGAGGCAGATCTGAAGGTTGGGAGGAGCAGCGCAGAGCAAAGCAGCAGCAACGTAGAAGCAGTAGTAGCGCAGAGGCTGATGTGACTTCAGCAGCGCAGAGCAGTGCTGTAGTAGCGCAGAGAGCTTCAGAGGGACAGCGCAGTGCAACAACAGTGTGATAGATTTCAGCACAAGGAGCTGATGTGACTTCAGTAGTGCAGAGCTGAGAGGGAGTCTGATTACGCAGGCAAGAGCTGTAGCTGTGCATCGTTCTTTAGATGCCAGCACAGATCTGTAGCCTATGGAGCTTCAGTGATCAAGACGCCCATCTGACTTGTCTGTCAAAGATTGGGCAGGAGATTCAGTTGTTTCTCTCAACAACTGAAGTTGCAGTGCAGCAGATCAACAGTGGCAGTGCTATGAGCAGCACAGATGCAACATATTGAGAGGGAGCTACAGTACAGAGGTTGCAGTGGTAGTGGCAGAGTCATGGGTAGTAGTACAGAATGGTAGCAACAGTGCAGAGTTGAGTGGCAGCAGGCCAAGCTTCAGCAACACAAAATCAGTTCTCAAAGTCATGTAATGCATAGTGTGATGTATTGCTAGAGCACACCCTTGATGCTAAGAGGGAGCGTTGAGATTTTGTGTATTTGGGGTAGCATCAGTTGTGCTCTAGGTCCCAAATTTTGAGGAAGGACTAGAGTACACTTGATCTACAAGACCCAGAAATTGATTTGGGAAATTTCATCTGGTTTAGGAGATATTAAATTAATTAACTATTTTAATGTATTTCCTAAGTTAAAACTTAAGGAACTTAAATAATTAAAGTGAATTTAATTAAACATGTGATGAAATTGTCTTAAGTCACACGGATCAAGCTTTCTTTTAATCTTAGCCATTGATTCAAGATCTGATCATGGCCATTGGTTTCCCAACGAGAAAAGTATAAAGGAAAGGCTTGGGGTCATTTGTAAAGACACACAGAGGCAGAGCATTGAAGCTAAGCTGAGATTCTAGGGCAGGGTTTGCTAAGAATACTCAGAAGTGTTTCAGCTGCAGAGAGGGGAATTTAGACCAAGGGGATGATCCGATCCCGGGGTCTAGAATACACAAGAGGCAAGAGATCAACTCATGACATCAAAGAAGGCGGTGGGAAGAATGGCAGCGCAAGAGTGACAAAGCAATGGCCTCCCTCCAAGGACAGTGTGATTTTTAGCAGGAAACCCTTTGGGGTAACGCAGAGACCCTTCAGGTGCAGCGTAGTGATTGCGTCACCTAGTTTGGGGTAACGCAGTCCCTTCCGGAGCAGCGCTGAGGGTTTGGAGGACTTCAGAGGCTGACGCAGAAGCTTTCAGGGGCAGTGCTGGGGTTTCTAGGCCCTAATCTTGACTGAGTTCTGTAAATCCCGTTTGAGGGTGTGGATCAGTCATTATTTTGGCGCTAGATCAGCTAGTGAGTTGTAGATCTAGTATATTCTCTGTCGGATTTTCTAGATCTAGAACCCAGATTTGTGTATTCAAAAATATTCTTAATAATAGAACCCTCCAGCAGCCAGAGACCAATTTTTCCTACCTAGGGTTTTTCCGGGGACAATTTGTCCAAAAATAGCTGTCACTTTGTCAATGTGTGCATGTGCTTATTCTAGATCTGAATTGGTAGAGATCTGTTATGTCTTTTTCTTCGATTTTAACTTGAATTTATTTAGTTAATAACTTGTATAAGTAGGAGGAGCTTAACCGGATTAACAGTAATAATTTTTGCATAAAGTATAAGATCTCAGAAATTTCTACAGACTCAAGCACTCGGCTGGTTGTTGCTCGTGTACTGTAGCGCTGAATATTGCGATCCTCCAGCGATCCCCCACACAACCTCGACTCTCAGACTTTCTTAGCAATGCGATTGGTCATAATGTAGTCAACTTCTAAACATCGTGTCTGCATGCATACTAAACTATGTACATGATACACACAATGCTTTGGTTGACAACTCTCAAAGGGAGATGGGTACTCGCCCAATCTCGTTGAATCACCCGAGGGTTTCCGTCCTAGGGCAATTAACCTTCCTAGTAGGTGATGTCTGTAGGAGATAACCATCTTGCACTTGCTCACCATGATTTCTTCCTTCTGAGATTATCTTATCTGAAGATTGGCCTCGAACAATACTTTACTGAAGAGGGTTCTTTGGACTGAATGGTGCCAATTGGAAAACTTTCAGTGTAGGTCTCAAAGGTAGTCACTGCAGTTTTTTTTGACAAAGTCATTTGGGAAAGGCCCACCATTGTTGAATTGGGTCAACACTTCTCAGTTTGGTGATGTATTGAGATTGCATTACACATCCCCATTCCCGTGTTCCATCTTTTAAGTGGATAAGACCTTGATTGGATAAAGCAACCTTTTCCTTCATGTCTCTAAATTTCATTCTTAAGAGACATTTATTGCCCGATAGTCTTGAGTAACCCAAAATTCAAATTTGAATAGATCATGCAAAGGATTTAAATGCAGTCATAAACCCTTGAAGCTGGCACAACGCACACCAAACAAATTAGGCAAGAAAAATCTTTTGTGACTCTCGTCTTCTGCAAGCTCTTGTTATAATATGTGTAATTAAAGTTGACACTTCCAGCCCTCAAACGAATGATGTGCAACAGTGAAGATGAAGGGATATCGTTATAAGAATAAGAATTATATGGAGACCTCTCTCTTGGTTCCATCTCCTTGGTTGATATTATAACTTGCAATTGTGTCACTGAGTAGCTGTCTATGTTACTAGGTGTCCAACACACCATGCTCAAGGTTGCTAGAGTGTAAATCCACCACAGAAACCATATCAACTTTCTCCCCCAATTTCAAGTTTGGGGACTTCTGCCAGAAACTACATAGTGAACCCAAGGCTACTTTGCCCCACAGATCTTGTCCTGTGCATCCCACCTCTTACAATTTTATGGTCTGCACAACTAACAATTAATCTTGTAAGATTATGAGCATTTACATCAAATGAAAGTTTCCCAATCTCAGGTAATATAAAACTAACTGCATATTATTCATTGCATCCCTGTTGAGTTGACGTTCTCAGTGATCATGCACCAGTCAACCGATAAACTGAGGATCCTCTAAAGAGTTATGAATGGAACTTGACAACAAAACATATCGAGGCCAGAAGTTCTTTCCTGGTACTTCATCGCTTACATGTCCAGAAAATGTAACAGTCATTTTGATTCATCTTTGCCCCTTTTCCTGTATTTTGTAACTTAAACTCCTTTGAAGAAATAAAGAATGTTTTGAAGCTTGGTGCTGAAGGATGTTGTACTGCTCAATAGGCTTACAATACATCGGGAAGCTTTCTTCTTCAAGAGCGGCTTCTTCAGGTGACAAATACTTTCGAGGCTCCTGGTAGCACATTGGATTAGAGCTCCTGGAAAGGTTACAAGTATGTGGAAGGTTCCCAGGGCTTGAAGCTTTCACAGTAGGGCTGTGATTGGTTTTAAGAATTGCAGTGCCCTCTCCCTGCTGAATCCTTTCATACTCAGCCTCATGCTGGTTGTTGTGTTTAGTATCTCGCTTAATTAGTATCTCGCTTAATGGTGTCAGTCTTTTCTTCTTCCTTATCTTAATATTTTCCTTTGATTTCACGCACTGCATTCCCACTTCTGCACCTCCCACTATTCTTTACATCAATGTGGCCCTTTGGACATTCATTTAATAAATCCCTTCCCTGGTTTGCCAACTACTCTCTCTTGTAACTATTTTGGTCGTAGAGTTCGGTCCTGGGATATTCACAATCATGCTTATTTTCCACTGAATCACAGCTTATGCAGTGAAATTGATTCACTCCAATCTCACCCTGACTATTCTGCTCTTGCTGCCCTATATCTTCTGCGTATTCAGAGTTTATAACTGCTAATTGATCTGAAGCAGACATTTCAATATCATCATCGTGCTTCTTCTCCACTGAGTCACAACTTATGTGGTGAGATTGACCAATCCACACTTGCTGTCCTGTATCTTCTCCATATTCAGCATTTGTAATTGCTAAATGATCTGAAGAAGTTTGAATATCATCATCATGCTTCTTCTCCTCTTCTACTAGATTTTTGCAGGCACTTATCTTTTTCTTGTATAGCCATGACCAACCATTTGGGTGTGCCTTTATCCATGCTTTAATCTGTTTTCCCCTTTCAATACTTTCCTTGACACGACCTTCAAAATTTTACAAAAAATTGGCATTCTTCTTCCCCAAGGGGGAAATTAATGCTTGCTGCCACATTTTCTCATAACCTGCAGGCTGGCAAGAGAACGAGCTCTGATACCATTTTAATATCCCTAGGAAATTTCTGCCCTTCAGGTTGACGATGTGAACCAGATTTGATTTAAAACCACAATAATATAAACAGTATGACACTGGATTGAGTAAACAGTATCCAACAACACAAGTCAGAATTCATAATCAATCCAAGGCTACTGCAAGCAGTCAATCAACCTTCAATAATTTATAACAGAACTGTCCCAATTGTTCCAAGTTCTAACAATGGCCATCAATTATTTAACTAATTCAGTAACACACTGTTTCCCTTGTAAACACTGCAAGACTCTTGATGCTATCTCACTCTATTGACAAGGGGGTTTGTGGCAGAAACCTACCTTAATCAATTTTCCATATTGGGAGTAATGCTGGCTGCACTGGCTGACTGAGATGAAACAACTGACCAGTCCAAGTTCTGCTCACCTTCTAATCCAAGAATACATGCCCCCTCTGCCTTAGAAAATCACTGTTTTTGACAGTCTGCTTCCATAAATAGTCTCCAGTCAACCTCAAATGACAAAGAATAAACCAGGATTCAGTTCGGAGTCCGGACACTAAGAGATCTCCATAACGAAATTTAGATTCATTGTGTCCGAATTGGAAGTTTTGGCCCTGCGGCTGCGGCCCCTACACTGTGGCCCTGCAGCTGCAACCCCTACGGTTGTGTCCTTGTGGCCAGGTAATTTGCTGTTGTCGAAATTGGCAAATTTCCCTAATCTCTTCAACAAATATCCTGTCTAACAACCTTGTTTTCCCTCAACTACCAATTCCGAATATAGATACTCTACAGATAAATGCAGAGGGAAAGTTCGTTGACTCAGATTCCTTTTTATCAAGCTTCTGGTGACCAGACATACCATGAAACTTGTTGACCAATAATAAATCACAATGAACTGCTCCCTTGCTTAGCCAGAATAGAAACCGAGTTATTCCAAGTGAATATGCTGTGCCAAGACAAGGTAAAAGTCTTCAATTCTTAAACCAAACTAGACTGCTCCAATGACTTGTTCCAAAACAAGGAAAAAGAGTGTCTAGATAGGGTGGGATCAGCTCCACCAAAACTAGACAGAGGGATTAGCTAGGGTGGGATCATCTCCACTGAAGTCTGAAACTAATCAAGAAGAAGGGCTCTTAAAACCCTCAGAGCCTCAGGCTCAAGAAAATCTGAGATATTCCAATCAAAATTGATGATCGAAAATGATTCCTACTTTACTTTATTTATAGATTTTCTCACGGGGTTCACCCTAATGTGAGGGGTTGCAAGTGCAACCTTGAATTTAGGCTTTTTTGCCCCAGTCGACCCAAAATTTTACCCAATGTTGCCCCGAACATTGGATAATTGGGTTTTCCCCCTTTATAAAGACTACAGTCTATGGGGTTGGATAGGCGACTTCGTCCTCTTGTAGACAATTAATCCATGCCACCGTAATATCCCTAGGAAATTTCTGCCCTTACGGTTGACAGTGTGAACCAAATCTGATATAAAACCACAATAATTTAAACAATATGACAATGAATTGAGAAAACAGTTGTAATGTCCCCAAGGGATTAATTGGCCAAAGGGACGAAGTAGCCTATCAATCCCCGTAGGTTATAGTTCTTGATAAAGGGTAAAACCCCAAAATACCCAATGTTTGGGCAGTGGAGGACATGTTTTGGGGCAACTGGGGCAAAAAAGCCCAAAGCTTGGGTTTGCTATAAAGCCCCCTCAATTAATTGAGGAGAAAAATCCCCTCAAGGAAATCTATAAATACAAGAGGGTTAGATCATTTGAGGCATCATTGGATTGGATTAACTTGTCTTTGTTTTTCTTGTGCCTAAGGCTCTGAGGGTTTTAATACCCCATTTCTTCTTTGACTAGTTTCGGTGGAGATGATCCTGCCCTACCTAGTCACCTTTCTCTTGTTCTGACAACAAGAAGCAACTATCTAAGGAAGCAACGAAGTCTTTGTGGGAAAGTCCGAGGCAAATCAACCTACTTCTTGGAAATCTATGAATCTTTCTGAGGCCAAAATATTGAATTTTCCGCGGCACACGGGATTCTGAGACTGTAACTGTGTGAGATTACCCTGAGGTAGACTAAGGTAATCCTTCCTGATCAATCTGCATTGATCTGCGCACCAACAGAGGTTATACAAGCGAAGTCTAAGCCCTCCCTGAGGCTAGACGGAGATCTGGGCATAATTTGAAGAAGGTCTGAGGGTATACCAAACAGAATCCGAGCTCCCATCAAGGCTAGACGAAATCTGGATTCTGGTCAGAAGCTGTAGCAGATCTGAGGGTATACCAAGTAGAGTTTGAGTCCTCTCTGAGGCTAGTCGGAGGTTTGGTTAAAGTCTAGGGCAGATTCGAAAATTCTTGGAGGCAATACAAAACCTGAGACGGATTCAGAGGAGTCTCATTAGGTGAGTAGAAGACTGATTCAACATATCCTGGAATAGAATTGGTTGGCATCTTAAGGAATTCGGGCTTGACGAGTAATCTTCTTGTAGTAGATTCAACCTAAGGTTATTCCATCAATTCTTTGATTAGAACTTACAAAGGAGTCCAAGCTATATACCACTATTAGTCTTCAGATTTGTACAGACAATTCAGGTTATTGTTAGATAGGGTGCAATTGCTCATTAGTAACATTCTGTTGAAGTTGGAATTGTATTTGATTGGTTGAACTACCATACTGTGAAATATTGCACTGAATATGCTCAGTGAATTGTGATATTATTGTTGAAGTAGTGGTATTGTTGTTGTTCAATGAATAGTGATATTACTATGGATCATGTTATATTGTGTTGAATAATGTAACTAGGTTCAGTCTTCATAATTCTATTTGAGTCATAATGAAATGTACTTATGAAAATAAAGAAAAAGAAATTATTATTATTATTATTATGACTTATTAAAGTGTGGGTTTCATGCTTGAGTCATCATGTTTTAGGTCAAAGTGTAGAAATTTATAGTTTCCTACCCCGGTTTTCAGTTTTCACCTTATTACTCTAAAATATTTAAATGCCCTTTCCCATATCCATACATTTAACAAACTGGAAAATAAATTTTGCTGAAAACACAAATTCTAGAAATTTTTCAGAATGCTGGAAAATGCAGAATTAAAAATTAGCAAGCATAAAAACAGTCATTCACACATTTGACACAGATATTTTTGGTCAACATGACCCTGGAAAAACCTCCTACAACTCTTGGGGAAAACCAGTTTGAAAGCTCCTTCTTATTTCTGGAAAATGCTTTTTACAGTGAGAAATATTCAGTAAAAAAATCAGCAAACAGACTTTTACAACTTATCTCGTTTTCCGTGCTTAATCACCGCCTTGGAAAGTGTGCAAACAGCAAAACAAGAACAACAATAAATGCTGTACGGATTTCCTCGATTTTTGTGCCAAATATCAGCCTTAAATGCTGCTGTACGGCCTGCCTGGAAATGCGTGCAAGCTGCCACAAAATCTGCTATACGATTTCTGCCTCGAAATGCGTGCCAAAGGTACAACCACTTGCTGTACGACCTCCCTCAAATCTGCTCCTCGAAATCTGTGCAAATCTGCTGTACGGCCCCCCTCCTCCAAAAATCGTGCCAAAAATCTGCCTTGCTGTGTGCTAAATCTGTTGTACTGTCTTGCTGAAATATCTTGCTGAAATGCTGCCTTGGAATGCGTGCTAAGCTGCTGCCTTCTCCTCACTGCCCAGAAATCTCCCTTGCTCTCTTGCTCTCCTTCTCTCAATCTGCTCATGAAAGAATGAATGACCTTTTCCTCCTTTTCCTCCTTTAACCTAACCCTAAGTGACTTTTGGGAAATCCCTAAATCCAATGGCTGAAATAGATTGAGATCTAGGGCTGAGATTAAATGCTCATTTAAATCTCACTTTCTATTTTTTTAATTCACCCCACTTTAATAAAGACCCACTTAGTCATTTATTTCCAAAGTCACTTTTTCCTTTTCTAATTTTACATTGACTTTATTAAAAGTCACTTTAAAATTAGACTTTAGTAACTTTATCACTTAAAGTCACTTTTAAATTAGATTTGACTTTATAACTTTATAAAGTCACTTTAGGAGAAAAATTAAAATTCTTTTGGACACTTTTCCCTAGGCCAAAGATCAAAGCCTTAGGGAACCACCTGTCCTCCGGTACCAAATTTCAACACTCCCTCTTACCGAGGAAGGTGTTCCTCACCACACCCATCTTGTCTCTGAAGTAGACATGCTTGCCCCGTGGTAAGGCTTTGGTAAGAATATCAGCAACCTGCTCATCAGTGGGAATATACTCAAGCTTCACAACTCCTTTCTGAACATAGTCTCTGATGAAATGATATTTGATCCCGATATGCTTTGACCTGTCATGAAATACTGGATTCTCCGTGAGTTTAATGCAACTCTGATTATCATAGTAAATCACTGAAGGTCTCAACGGTTGACCAAATAAGCCAAACAACATCTTGCGAAGCCAGATGGCCTCACAACTAGCTAGACTGGCTACCATATATTCTGCTTCCGCTGAACTCAATGCTACTGACTGCTGCTTTCGGCTGAACCATGACACCACTGCCGAACCCAACCCAAAACAACACCCTGAAGTGCTCTTCCTATCAGAAGCACAACCTGCCCAATCAGAATCAGTGTAACTTGCCAATCTCACTCCATCCCCCTGCCTGTAGTCCAGACCATAATCCATTGTCCCCTGCAAGTACCGCAAAATGTGTTTTGCAGCCACCCAGTGAACCTTCCTAGGCTCACACATAAACTGACTCATCGTGTTGACTGCAAAACAAATATCCGGCCTAGTGTTGACCAAATACATCAAGGAACCAATCAGCTGTCTGTACAATGTGGGATCCACCAACTCGGAATCCGAAGCATGAAGCTTCTTCCAGTTGGTGGTCATCGGTGTCGACATGGGTCTACAATCCTCCATGTGGAATCTGCCAAGGATGTCCACAATATACTTCCCCTGCCCCAGGAAGAAATGCCCCTCCTCCTGCCACACCTCCAAACCCAAAAAGTATTGCATCAAGCCGATGTCCTTTATCTCAAACTCCACTGCAAGATATCTCTTGCGGTGCTCTATGAGTCTCTCTGCACATGTAATGACTAAGTCATCCACATACAGCACCAGAATGAGAGGCTCCTCACCTATCACAATATAGTAAAGGTTCGGATCTGCCTCACTCTTTGTGAAACCCATCCCCTGCAAGTATGTATCTATCCTGGAGTACCAAGCTCTGGGAGCTTGCTTCAGGCCATAAAGGGCGTTCTTCAGTTTGCACACATGGGACTCCTTCCATGCACCTCAAAGCCCTGTGGCTGCTCAATGTACACCTCCTCCTGTATGAAGCCATTGAAATGCGGTCTGTACATCCATTCCTTCAGACCTCAGACCCGCGCCTTGGTAAATGGAGCTCATCCGTGTCTGGAACACGGGAGAGCGAAGGTCTCACTGCAATCAACTCCCTTCCACTGGGAGAACCCTCTAGCCACAAACCTCGCCCCGAATTTCTCTAATGCGCATACACGTATACTTTGCTGTAAACCATCTGAAATGTCACGGTTTGCACAGAACCTCAACTTCCACCTCCCAAACATCATTCTTCATGATAGAAGAATACTCCTCCTGCATGGCCTCTCTCCAGACCTGCTGGCTAGCTGTCTCCTCATGGCTAGAAGGCTCAGAGTCAAGGATGCTGGTAGCCATTGCCATATAGCTACAAAACCTCTCAGGTGGTCTGCTCTCTCTGACCAGCCTCTTAGGCTCAGCAACAGATGTGGCATCTCTCAGGGTGTCCTGAAGCCACTTGGGCTTCCTCTTCCGACACTTCTCTCGGCGGAGGCAAAGCTACTCTCCTCTCCAACATTGAACTGAACTCTGTTGTCTGTCTGTTTGTCCTCTTTGCTGGGCTGTAGATGCGCGGTCTGGAATTTGTCATCGGTGGACTCCTAACTGCTACTCGTGGGTAGCTGGTAACCCATAGCACCACCCCTGCGACTCTGCGAGCACTCTAACGGACGACATCGTCATGAGATGCTCAGGATCCGACAGGTCTGCCCCCTTTGGATCCTGCCATCCCGACTCAATGCTGGCGAGGTACGGGTGATCCAGATGTTCTGCTCCCGTGACCTCCTAAGGCCCCTGTCCTCCTCGAACTTCATAAAAAACAGCAACTTTCTTGCGGGGAATGCTCGTCAAGACGCCGGAGATCTCCTTTGACCCACAGAATGCCTTCTTTCTTGGTGGGCTGAATTTGATCCTCTTATAACAGGTGTAGGAGTATGTCATGCACCCAAAGATACGAAGATGACCCATATCAGGCTTCTTCCCGGAAAAAGCCTCCTCCGGAGTCATGTGCCCCAAGGCACGATGCGGACTCCTGTTCTGCAAGTAAACAGCTGTGTTGCAGGCCTCTGCCCACAAAAACAATGGCAACCCCTGATCATGTAACATGGCTTTGGCAACCCCTCCGATGGATCTGTTCTTCCTCTCCGCAACCCCGTTCTGCTGGGGGTTGTAAGGAACAGTGAACTCCCTCCTAATGCCTGCCTCCGCACAATAGTCAACAAACTCTCCAAGGGTGTACTCTCCCCCATTGTCGGACCTCAGGGACTTGATCTTCCGACCTGTCTGTGTCTCCACAAGAGCTCTGAACTCCTGAAACCGCTTGAAGACCTCACTCTTGGTCTTCAAGAAATAAATCCAGGTCCTCCTGGAGTGATCATCAATGAATAACACATAGTACTCATGTCCACTCAAGGAAACATGAGACATCCGACCGCTCACATGCGGGCCAGATCTGATAAGTGTCCCGGTCACTTTCTTCTCGCTGTGGAAAAGGGGATTTGTGGCCTTATCCCATCTCTGCCAGATATCAAGAGTGATCGATCTTAATCGACACCTGTCGTGATCTCCCGCAAAGTCCTCAAGGCTCCATGATACATGGCGCACATCTGCGATGCCAAATCTCACACAACTCGGAAGCGGGTTGGGGAACTTGTCGGTGCTACGCTGATACCAGGGTAAAATGAAAACTTGTACACCTTTGCATCGTACACCTATCACTCATTTCGAATCGGTGGGCCCTTACAGAATGCATGCGCTTTTGTCCTCTTTGAAAAGTACTCCGCCTCACAATCACTCCAGCGGCGGGAGACGGAATGTGGGTTCTTCCTCATCCCTGGCACATAAAGAACATCGGACACCTTCAAGGGAGGTTTGGACTCCCTCTGAAATGTCAATGTTCCCACACCGACTGCTCTAACAACTCTGTCATCACCGAGTACTACCTCTACATCGGTGCCACTCTCTGAAAGCTCTGAGAAGTACTCACGGACTCCTGTCATGTGACGTGAAGCCCCACTGTCCACATACCAGATACCCGAAGATGCTCCGCTAATCGAGGGAAATGCATGCTCCCTTTGAACCTCTATGGCAGATAATCCTGCACTAGAAGACTCACACGCAATGAACCCAAACTCCCGGTCAAAGCGATCTTCAAAGTCCTCAACCTCTGCTGAAGCTGCCATGCTCTGGTTCTTCCCCTTCTTCTTCTTCTTCTCCGGACACACAACTGCATAGTGTCCCATCTTCTGACAATTCCAACACTTCACTTTGGAATAGTCCTTCTGTGTGTTATCCTGTTTACCTTTACCTTTGCCTTTGCCCCCACCATTGCTTGTGGTAGCCTGCTTCTTCCCTTTGCCTTTCTTGCGTCCTGCCAACAGTGCTACATCCTCATCCTGCTCAACTGGCTTGGCTGCCCCAAGCTGACCTTTCCTGATCTCTGTCTGAATGCAATCATCCCAAAACCTCTCCCATGTGGGAAGGGTCTCACGTGCACAAACTCCATGAGCAAAGTTCATCCATGAACGGGGGAGGCCATTCACTGCAATCCGCACCAACTCAGTGGGTGGAATGGCCTCTCCAATCGCTGCCAACTCATCTCTCACATTAGTAATCTTTGTGAGATATCCAGCTGCACTATCATTACCCATCTTAATGGTCTTCAGCTTCTCCTTCAGGACCATTTTCAGGTTCTCATTGGTACTCTGGTAGAGATTGGACAATGCTGTCCACATCTCATGAGCATTTCTCTTCCCTCTCACATGAAGTGCAAATGATCATGATTAGTGAAATCAGCTCTCTTACCCTTGTTGTTCTTTTATTATATCTTTCACTTATTTAGGTAACATGGTTGGTTAATTTCTAGGGGATACATGGTATGCACCTAATATCCTAGACTTACTGCCTCCTCAAAGATATCAAAGATACTCTTTGCATTTTCTGCTTCCAAATGTATTGGAATGCCCATCCAACTATCCTCACCCTCAATCCCAATGACATCCTGCTGTCCTACAAGGCGAGAAAATAGCAACTGGCATGGTAGATAAAATGGCTGTTTGTGAAAAATCAGCTTGCTGGAATTTTCTGAGTAGAAAAATAAGCAGGCTGTGTTTCCTCCTTGCTGTCTGACATTCTTAAGCACTCAGCTCAGTGCCATGTAAAAGTGTTATAGTTTCCACGGTTTTCAGTTTTCACCTTATTACTCCAAAATAGTTAAATGCCTTTTCCCATATCCATACATTTAACAAACTGGAAAATAAATTTTGCTGAAAACACAAATTCTGGAAATTTTTCAGAATGCTGGAAAATGCAGAATTAAAAATCAGCAAGCATAAAAACGGTCATTCACACATTTGACACAGATATTTTTGGTCAACATGACCCTGGAAAAACCCCCTACAACTCTTGGGGAAAACCAGTTTGAAAGCTCCTTATTTTTGGAAAATGCTTTTTACAGTGAGAAATATTCAGTAAAAAAATCAACAAACAGACTTTTACAACTTATCTCATTTTCCGTGCTTAACCACCGCCTCGGAAAGTGTGCAAACAGCAAAACAGGAACAACAATAAATGCTGTACGGATTTCCTCGATTTTTGTGCCAAATATCAGCCTTAAATGCTGCTGTACGGCCTGCCTGGAAATGCGTGCAAGCTGCCACAAAATCTTCTATACGATTTACTTTCCAAAATCATTAGGTACAACCACTGACATACGAACTCCCTCAATCACATCCTCAGAGGCTCTGGCCTGCCGTCTGCTTTGTGCGGCCCTCCTTCCTCAAAGTAATTTCTTCTGGCTCCAACTTCATGTGCTAATTGCTTCAACTTGTCTTCTTTGAAATATCTTCTTTGAAATCTTTGCCTTGGAATGCGTGCTAGTGTACCCTCCTTCTCTCCTTTATGAAATCTCATGCTCTCTTGCTCTCCTTTGTGCTCCTTTGAGAATGAATGACCTTTTCCTCCTTTTCCTCCTTTAACCTAACCCTAAGTGACTTTTGGGGAATCCCTAAATCCAATGGCTGAGATAGATTGAGATCTAGGGCTGAGATTAAATGCTCATTTAAATCTCACTTTCTATTTTTTAATTCACCCCACTTTAATAAAGACCCACTTAGTCATTTATTTCCAAAGTCACTTTTTCTTTCTAATTTTACATTGACTTTATTAAAGTCACTTTAAAATTAGACTTTAGTAACTTTATCACTTAAAGTCACTTTTAAATTAGATTTGACTTTATAACTTTATAAAGTCACTTTAGGAGAAAAATTAAATTCTTTGGACACTTTTCCCTAGGCCAAAGATCATAGCATAAAAGTTGTCTCATTTTAAATTTCAACTGAGTCCCATTTGAGACTTAGGATTATATTGAGTCCTTAGAGTCTGTTGTACATTGACAAAAGACCCTTCATGGCTTTGAATCAATGTAAAAATTATTTTGGGGGTAAATGAATTGCCTTAATGCCACTTTATTTGGTGTCTTTGATCTTTGTGCTATGGTTTGGTAATTGCTTGATGAACTAAGATAAAAGAAGAACACAAGAAAATTAATAAGAGCATAAGAGAAATCACAAATAATTATCAAGATAAGAAAATATTTCTGCCTTTCTGATTTTCTAACATATTGTACTATTGAATTAGTTCTTTGTTTCACTATTGAATAAGCAAAGGGATTTTATTGGAAATCCTAATTATTTGAAACAGTAGGGAAAAAACTTTCCTACGATATCACAGTGGTATCTGAGCAAAAGCATCCCGCTAGCTTGTGAGTTCATGAGCCTTGTATGCTTCTAGAAGATACAATAGCATATTATAGAAAGAAACATTAGCGAATTATAGAGAGGTGGGCTGAAATGAGGTGTTGAGAAATTAAGGATTTTAATTTAATTTCTCTTTCTGATAATTGTGTGATTTGTTCTTATATTTACTTGATATTATCTTGAATTTGCTATTATTACGGTCTTTATCAAGTGATTTTCCTCAAGTACAGAACACAATATTTAGGCTTTCCTTGTCCTCTAAACCTCTTACAGGAGAAGAAACTCGTTAATCTTGTTCTTCTAATAGATCATCAGTGACACTACCAAGACCAAGCAAGAACCTTGTTTTAATGCCTCCAGACCATGTCCGCATATACAGAACTCCTTATGTGCAATCTTTTCTGCACAATACGCACCAACACTGAGCTGGTTCCCAGCTCCCCACGGTGAACACTTTCCTGCCACCCATGACTGACCTTGGCCTCCTGGAGACTTATTCTCAGCCTTTTTACAACTATCTTGGACATGGGCAAGATCTTCTTCGGCCTGCAGCATGCATCATCTTCTTGACTGTATATTCCGGACTGTTATGCTGAGGCAACCTTGACCTTCTTGAATGTCAGAAGCGGAAGGACCATAAACAAAGAAATATACTCCTTTTCCTTGAACCAATCATAGTATTTGTTCACCGAGATAACCATTCCTGTCACTGTCGTACCAATATCACAAAACTTGACCGAGATAGATTAGACCCAAGATAGAGATATAAGAGAGCCTCTCTATCTTCGTTGAACAACCTCCCTTCTTCATCCCAAATCGTAGATCTTACTTCGCATTTCCATATTAGACTTGACCGAATTGCTTGATCCAAATGAGGCTACAGACCCTTCTATTTATAGAGGCTGTCTTTCTTCCTCTAGGCCGACACGACCTTTTGCTAGGAAGCTGACTTGACAAGGGGAATTTGTTAACCATAATCTGAGCTGACTTCAAGGAGCATATAGAAAAGGTCTTGGAGCATACAAATACATCAATAATTGTCCTTTACAAGTGTAACAACACTTATATACATGACTCTAAATTATACATTTATGACAAGATGACAAACCCCTAAAGACATTAGGAAGAGGTCTTTGACCTATAATAAAAACTCCTTGCTCATGAAACCCATGATGCAAGTATTACAAAATACATTTTATTATCTTTGTCTTCTTCATTACGTAAATTCATAATTACAAGTCATTATGAAGACCGAACCTAGTTACACTTTCCAACAAAGGGGAATAGGATTTTGGTGCCCTACTAAATGCAATACTCTAGCAGCAACAACAACAAATGACCAACGTGCTATTGTCCAAGCCATAAATAATCTTGGTAAAGTGGATTGAATGAAGGTAATAGGGATGGTATTGAAGGAAGCGACGATCATAGCCCTGGATCCTCCAATGTGGTTACTCAAACACACAACAGGACAACTAGTGGAAGGAGTCCTAGACTCTTACTTCCTCAATTTTTAAACAATCAGACAATAGTGACCCAAGGAGCAGTGAAGCCAAATGGACTTTTTGATGATTACCTTCGGGTGTATGTAGCACTGGAAGAGAATACTCGGGCAACTCTGACTTTCCAAGAATACAACAACATTAAATATGACCTAGGGGACAACCTAATTCTGATTTAATGTGCAAGGTAAGTAAACTATCCCTCCCTTCTTTTGATGGATCATCTAAATGTTCAACAAGGGCTTGGGTGAAAAAATTGGACTCCTACTTCAAGCCCAATCCATTGCTAGAAGCAAACACTATTCAATTTGCCACACTACACCTAGAAGAAGCCCATGAGTAGTGGTATCATGGACTGGTTACGTTGGGGCATGCAAACAAACAATTCTTATGTAAAATTTAAGCAAAGATTGATAGATAGATTTTTATCGGAAGATACCAGATATACACTTTAGAGAGTTGGCACAACACAAACAGATCAGATCGCATGAAGAGTATATCACATAATTCAAATAGATTGCAGTCATGGTCACAGACATAGCCGAAGAAAGACTAATCATGCTCTTCATAGAATGATTAGCGGAACCCCTTTAGGGCTAGCTTAAGGCATTCAATCCTGCAACACTACAGGATGCCATCAAGAAGACTCGAGATATGGGAGGTGCAACACCAAAAGTGAAGACTCTACCCATGCCACAAGTCCCTCCAAAAGACAAGGGAAAGAAGATATCTCTAGACAACGAAACCAAGAAGGATTGGTTGGATGAAGAGACTCGAAACGAACTTAGAAGAAAGAAGCATTGTTTCACTTGCAAAGAGCCTTGGGAACCAGGTCAACAATGTTTGGGAAAGGGTAAGATTCACTACATTGAAGTACTCACCAATAGTGATAGTGAGAGTGATACCACACAACCACCAAGCAAGGAGCTTAGCATTTATGAAGAAGCATCACCCCTAAAAGCAACAAGCCACTTCCGAGAATTGAAGGAGGTACTATCGCCACTCTCTTAGGAGTTCCTAAATATCACACATTCAAAATCAAGGGCGCTATACAAGGGCAATGAATCATAGCATTGATAGATGGTGGAGCAACATACAGCTTTACTGATGCAGCCATAGTGGTAAGGAGAGGCATCTCCGCCCAAGAATTTGAGGGCTTCCAAGTGAGGGCTGCTGATGGATATCATATGACATGCACAAAGGTAGTTCCACGTTTGAGCATCACATTAGGTAAGTATACCTTTACTGATGATTTTTATGTAATAGAATTGGTTGATACTGATGTGGTGTTGGGAGTCAATGCTTATACGTGTTGGGAAGGTTTTGAACTACCAAGCGATGGAAATGAAATTCCAAGATCCAAACGACAGTAAGATAGTGCTAAGAGGGATGACCAATGGGGGAAACAAATCCAAAACCCTTAAAAAATGTTTGAAACGTTTCAGAAATAGGATCTGCTGTTTCCAAAAAAACTGAAATGGATCAGAAACGTATCACTGCCGTTTCATACGAGTTTCCGTTTCCGAAACACTAAATGGCGTTTCTGGGGGGTGGGAGGGACGTTTCTGGTAACTTAGTTCCAGACTAACATAATGGAGTAAGTTAAAAAGTGAACAAACTCAACCTTTTTTCTGTTGAAAATCTTCCCCAAATCTGGTAGCAATTTTCCATAAGGTATAGTTCCACATGATTGATGGGAACTTATTCTAAATTGGCTCACAGGCCCAAACGGTGGTGTCCTGCCAAGTTACAATGCTCTCTGGCTTGCCTGCACAGCTCCTCTGAGTGTATGGCTCCTATGAGCAGACCCAATTTATTTTTAGTCTGTTATACAAAGATAGGCTGGTGTCTTTATACACAGGCAACACAATCAGTTACCATCCTAAATTCCTTAACAGAAATGCATGAAACCCCTATAATTGCTGCTAGTTGGCATGACAACATGAGCATCGGATTTGCCACATTTTTCGGTATTAGAGACCTACTACATTGTGCATTCACTTCCTGTTTCATGGTCCCACTGTCATTTATCTACTTACCACTTGGCTTAACACCAAAATCCATTCCTAGTTTCTCATGATGAACAGACTGAGCAGGTCCATTAAATCTCTCAAAAAATGTTGATAGGTATTGTTCAGTAGAGCCCACCAGTCAATATATGCAAACCATCTCATCTTGACCTTTAAGAAATGACTCTATCTCAAATTGGTTACTTGTAAACTGGTTAAGCTCAGAAGATCATGATTTGACCATTGTTCAAATAGCTTAGTTGATGGTACTGATGCCACTAGTTGAGCATCTTACTCATAACGCCTTAGAGGGTCCTTCCATCTTCTGACTTTTGATGTGGTTTAAATCCCAATAACAGTTACTCGATATAATTATAATCCATACCTTGAGATTTATTTGGTTTCCAAAATCTACATAGGAGGATTTCTGGGTAACAATCTTACTGCTATGCTTCCTGTGACAAAGTGAGTGAGTGGGAGTGTGAAACATCTTTCACCTTTGTTGAATAAGGTACTGCAACAATTCCTTGGTTGTTTGGTCAATTCTAGATTGTTGAATTGCCATGTCATGACAGATTCTGCACTGGAAGTCTGTATTCTCATAGTCTAATGGTTGAACCTAGTGTGAGCCATCAAGGTCCAAAACTAACCAGTCCGGCAGGCCTTTGTGGAGATCCAGTCCCACACAAAGCCTGGTATATGTGAACACATTGTTATCTAGAATTTTGGCATTTGCTATCTGTATTGATGTATCTACCTAAGGCATTACTGATCATTTTAAAAACTTCCTCCTCCCAAAAATGGATAGGAAGATTTGGGAGCCTCATCTGGACTGTTGTGCTTATTACAATCATCATTGGTGGGTTGAATTCTGGGTACCATGGCTTCAGTAGGAGGCCGGCCTTTCCCCAACACCAAGGTCTTCTTTCTAAGAAAGCATCTCCTTTATTTACCTTCCAAAAGAGTTGGCCGTGAATAAAAAATTCAGGCTTCAATTGCTTTCTTACTTGGTCAAAAACCATTTGACCAGCATAATCAAGGTAAACTCTAAAGAATAATTTTATTCATTATGGATCAAAACTGAATCAACCTTTACATGGTATATCTCTTGCCTTCTCTGCTCGAGGAGTGCATGGAGAGACTGAACCTCTACTGGATCACTGAGAACACTTGAGGGCCAGTTTAACAGCTGTCATTTGCAGAACATTTCTGAAAGACAAAACTATCCTCAGTGCAAATAGTGGCCTCATTTTTTGATTGCAGAGTCCTGACTTTGTCTTAGGAGGGGAGAATGGGTTTCAATGTTCATCAAGGGCCTGCAGTCAGCCACCTGGCTAAACTATGTTGTCAAGCGAAAATGCTTCTGGACATTCTCCTGCTTCACTTAAACAGCTGCTCCCAACGTTGCTTCTACCATTGATCCCTTGCACCATTTGTGAATAAAGATGGATTTTGAAAGTGACTGCCCTTAACATTGCTTCAACCATTTATCCCTTTGTACCATTTGTAAACATAGATGGATTTTTGGAAGTGATTAAGGCATGTGAGTTATGTAGCAGATATCTCACTGTTGTTTTTGATGGATACTCTTCATGAAAGCTAAAAGGAGTATTGTGATATCATATATTGATTTTCAATTTGTCTGCCTTCAAGACCATTATTTCATGCTCATTTTAGAAATTAGTATTCTAAATAACTGACATAATCTTGTGCTGCAGCTTTACTTCTGGATACAGCATGTGAAGTCTTACCTTTGGTTGTTTCGGTTGTTGGACGAGTGGGCTCTGAAACACCAATTAATTGCCAAAACAGTAGTCTCAGATGTGTTATTTTGGAGGAGACGGTATTTAGCTTTATTGCACCTTTTGATGGTTTTGGGTATTTACGGTTTCAGTTGCTGTTACAATATAACATGCTTTCTGTTTCATATTGAATGAAGTATAGTGTCATGCTTTCCATACCAGGCTGAGCAACATTTCTTAAAGCACAGCGATGCGGGCTGGATTCCAGACTCTGCTTTGATGCTTCCAATAAGTAAAGAGGTCCCATGGTATCTGGTAATTGTTACCATTTTCATCCTACCAAATCTGATGTATGTACCTATCAACATTTTCAATTGTATCAGAATACAAATATTTGAGCCCAGTGTTTCAAAACTGTCTTGTGAGAAATGCATTAAGGAGCCTTATTAATATATTGCTGCAATTCATATGCTTTTATGTTCTCCATCTCGGATGTCTATTTATTTTCAGGAGGATGGAACAGGCAGTGTATATGTTGTTGGTGCTCGTGGAGCAAGGGGCTTAGAATTAACTGTTGCAAGTGAAGTTTTTGAAGAATCTGGCCAGTCACCTGTGCGTGGTACACTAGACTATTTGCAAGGCCTTAAGGTCTGTGCTTCACACTTATGCTTTGTTGAAATACTGTCATTATAGAAAGAAATATTGAAGATCAGTCACTGCGTTGATTTAATGAATGTTATTACAACAGATGCTTGGAGTGAAGCGAGTTGAGAAAGTACTTCCCACAGGCACTGCTCTGACAGTTGTTGGCGAGGTATTGTTGTGCTTGACACAAGACAGTTCCATGTATTTAAATCATAATATTGGAACTGTTGAGATTCTATGGTCATTGTTGATATGGTGGACTGGGCAATTTTACTATGTGAGAGAGTATCCTGATGACCGTGTGAAGACAATGGCAAAGATAGAAGATTATTTGAAACTTCAGTGCCTGGCACTACATATTACACTACTTTGTCTTGATGTTTGACTTACTCTTGGTTTTTGATGCTTATTGATGTTAACTTTAAGGATGTTCCTTTTAGTCATTTAGTTTCGAGAGGGTTATCCACCAATGCCATGAAGGAAAGTTGAAGACTAGAAATTGTGCCATTTTTGTTATGACCAGAAATATCTTTCCAAATGCAAACACCAAAGTTGCATTGAGAATATGGCTAAGCTGGTCCATGCCTTCCCTTTTGACCTTGCTTAGTGTTTATAGGACTCTAAGATGGTATTTCCCAGTTTAAAAAGCACTGCCTTGATCCGGTTGTCTTCACCTAGATCAATTTGCACTTAAAGCTCTTTGTGTTGTATTGAGATCCAATAATACTTTTTATTTGAGAATGGCTAAGCTGGTCCAAGCCTGCCTTCTTGACCTTGCCCAGTGCTTATAGGACCTTAGCTGGTTTTTCCCGATTTCAAAGGCAACACCTTGATCCAATTGTCTTCCCCTCGAATAATTTGCACTTTAAAGTTTAAGCTCCTTGTGTTGTATTGAGATCCAATAATACTTTTATTTGAGGATGCTTGATCTTAATTCTTTATTAAATTTAAAGCTTAAGAGCGCTGAATAGACAGGAAATCTAAAGCAGTTGAATAAGAGTATATGACTTATTTTGGCCAGTTTCATTTCTTTCCGACCCTCTATGACCGTTTGCGTAACGAGTCTTCTGTCATCTAGTAAAGAATGTTTGGAATCAATCAATAGTTGGTCTAGAAAACCCACGAACAAAACTTAGGATTATTTGTTGAAATAAATAACTTGATTTTCTCTATGCTGTACTTTGATGTAGGTCATGGAAGATGATATAGGGACAATTCGAATCAAGAAGCAAAAATTTGAATTATTTGTTGAAATAAATAACATGGTTTTCTCCGTGCTGTACTATTATATAGGCCATGAAAGATGATATAGGGACAATTCGAGTTCAGAAGCCCCGCAAAGGGCCATTTTATGTCTCCCCAAAGAGTATTGACCAACTTATTGCAAATCTTGGCAAATGGGCAAGGTAGTTAGTTGCTTTGAAATTTTTGCACGACAAGACACATTTTTCCATGAATATTATGTGTTTTTTTTCCATAGAATGTACTTATAGAGAAGCTTGTGCATCAGGTGGTACAAGTTTGCATCTCTGGGATTAACCATTTTTGGTTTGTATTTAATGACAACACATGCCATCAGGCATATTATGGAAAGGAGAAGGCACCGTGAATGGCAAAGAAGGTGAAGTGCTTATATTTACTTGATATTTTTTTTGTATAAATGATACCATTGAAAATACTTATTCATTTTATGTAAACCCAATTAAAATTTGTTTCTTGTAGGGTAAGGAGAGCTGCAGCTCAGCGGAGGGAGCAGAATGCCCATGAAGGTAAGCTCCAGAATTTGTTGCAGTTACTTCAGATTTTTCCTAGAATTATCCTTCATGGAATGTCCAAAAGAAGTATCTTTGCTATAAATAATTTTCAATTAATTTGAATTGTCCAGGGGTTCAGAATGATGCAGGGAGCCAACATGATCATGATGTGAAAAGGGACAATCCCATGCCAGCTCTGTGTATAATATGTTTGGAGCAAGAATATAATGTAGTCTTTGTTCCGTATGTTTCATCCTTCTACTTCTTACAGTGAACCTCTTTTTTGGGTAGCAACTGTTTTAAGTTTTCAGGCTTATGTAACTTGATGATTGCATAGCTTAATATTAATAATCTTGTAAGTGATTGTATTGTTGGTGCAACAGGTGTGGCCATATGTGCTGCTGTACATCATGCTCATCACGCTTATCAGAATGTCCTCTCTGTCGGCGGCACATTGAACAAGTAGTCAGGACGTACCGGCACTGATACTGAATATATATTGAGAATGCCATAGGCAACTCTAAAAATATACATTTGGAAAAATTGATGGACATTTAGTGATTTGGATGGTGTAATTCAATGTGATATCCAATTCCTTTCAAGGGATAAATGGTTATTTGTATTTCTGGCGGGGGCTAAATGCCAAAACTCGCTAAACAAAATAGTAGCCGTTTAACTAGTCCTCTTTGAATGTGGTGATCAAAGGGAGCATTGTACGACTGGATAGGACCTTAGTTTTATCATTTAAAACTAACTTTTACAAGTGGCATTCAGATTTGCAGTCCAGGGACTACATTTGTAGGTATATAACAGTATGCTCCTAGTCTGAAGATGATTGTAACATTTACAGTTTGCCATTTAAAATAAATTTGTGTGTCCTCTTGGTACAGAAGAATCATCTCCCTTTTTGCTACATCTGTTCAACTAACTTTCCTTTTTACAGTATAAAAGGTTTTGTAGCATGTACATTGTGATTCATTTACTAGCTTTTTTTAATTTTCATTACGTTGCCAGACAGGTGTACCTGACCCAATACATAACAAGGATATATAGTGCAAACAACACAATTACAACAAGATATCCCTTTCAGAGAGTTATTGAAGGATCAGGTTGCAGTCCATGGACAATCCCCAACGGTGCCTCTTCACAACTCTCTTTAGATGAGACTTGGGATCAAACGATTGTTATATGCTTAGTATATTTATACATAGCGCTAGCCATAACCAGTTTTAACCACCAAATATTCATAAATGATAACATCTTACATGAAATGTGTTTTCATTCAGTTTCAGATTAATTTATGACACTGAATATTATCACGTTGTTTCTCGTCACACACACTTATTATGGATATCACATTAAATTAATTATCATAAAAAAATACGTGAAATATCATAACATTGAGTTTCAGATATGGTTGCAAAATCCTAATGTGATTGTTCTAGAAACTGACCTTAAGAATTGGATGTTCTAATTTCGTTGTGACAACTTCTCGAAACAACCTTTCTGAATGTCATGACTCAGATCACTCAGCTAATTCCTCATACTGATCACCGTCAATTTTCTGACTATACAAGAGATTTCAGTATTGTGCTAAGGAGAATGTTCCACTATCTCTCCGTTCATTGGAAAGATATTCAACTGTGGTATACTGATTACTGTCAATTTTCTGACTATATTAGAGATTTCATTATTATGCTAAGGAGAATGCTCCAGCGTCCTTCCCTTCATTGGGAAAGATTATTCAATTGCGGCACAATCGATACTTGCTGACGTAGAGTTGTGTCATATCAAAATTCGTTTCCATTGGGATTCAGGAATCTTCCACCTATTGACTACCTTTTTTTTGGTTCATTGTGAGTACCTCTAGTTCTCTTTATTACCAATTGAACCTACGCTCCACATTGAATACGACTTCCATTTCATTTATTTATTGTCTTCAGAACGTGTCTTCTCAATTTGTACAAGTAGCAGTGCTTAAATAGTATCATAAATAATTTTTCTCAGCCAAGGCCATTGTTCTCTCTCCTGCCATTTTCAGGATCATCATCCACTTCCCCTTTACTATTAGTAATGTCTTGACATAGGCATACAATCCACCATCACCATTGAACCTGCAAGTCCACATTGAATACGACTTCCATTTCATTTATTTATTGTCTTCAGAACGTGTCTTCTCAATTTGTACAAGTAGCAGTGCTTAAATAGTATCATAAATAATTTTTCTCAGCCAAGGCCATTGTTCTCTCTCCTGCCATTTTCAGGATCATCATCCACTTCCCCTTTACTATTAGTAATGTCTTTTAGATGGCCTTACAAACTGGAACTTTGCGTAATAAAATTTCCTTGAACAGCCTTGACACTAATTCCTCTGTGTAAGTGTAATCATGAAAGAAAACATCCATTCTTCTTCATGAACTTTTCTTGAAACCTCTCTGACGTATTTTGGACAATATACATCATAAATGCCGTTGAAAGAGTCCACTCAACTGCTGTCTTTCTTGTATTATCCTTGAAAGTTCTATCACTAACAACACCAGTGTTGTTAGAGGGACGTACAAACGTAGTGATGGTACACAGTGCGTACAAGACAATCACAATAGATGCATTCTAAGAGGGTAATTTGTGCAATATTTCCAAAACCATCACCATTGAAATTTCCATTAAACTAGATCATTGAAAACATCCTGGAGATATTTTCTTAGATTTATTTAAATATTTTTGTGACATCTTTGCTTAGTCCTATCAGGAAATGCCTGGCATGGATCCGGCCATTGTAGAGCATCACATTGTCATTTGTCATGATGAATCCTGCCATTGTAGAACATCACATTGTCATTTGTCATGATGCTTGTAACATTCTGCAAAACCAATGACTAACTCATCCAACAAAAGAGAAAGCCATCAAGGTCGAAATTGTTTTTTATTTATTTTGTATTTTTAATAAATTAAATGTATAATTATTATCCTGTCCCTTACACAGCACGGGCATTCGACCATGTTTCAGTTAGCATGAAACAAGTCACTATTAATGTCTTTATTGATTTTCATAATCTCAAGAAGGCATGCCAAAATTTTAATTTTCCCAGTCCTTTTATTGGTCAAATCATTGATACTTGTGTTGGAAATGAAGTCCTATTCGTAGATGGTTTTTATGGTTATAATAAAATCCATATTGTAAGTATGATCATTACAAAACTTTTTCAGCACACTTTGGGGAAAATTAATTTTCTTACTGGTTCTTGTCATTTGGCCTTGGCATTAAAATGTTAGAGCCACTTTCCAACCGGCCATACCTTATGTTTCCATGGTTTTCATGATATGCCAGAAAATTTTGCTTTATTTCGATGACCTCATAGCTCATGCATGTTGATGAGTTCAAACGCTAACCATTAATAATCTAACTACCAGATGATACCATTTTAATTCAATGTTTGACTTATGAGGAGGCTGAAAAGCCCTTAATGATTTCCATAGTGGTGCTTATGGTATTCATTTATCTAGGATGGATACCATGTAAATGTTTTTTCATGCAATGTAATTTTTAACCGTGTAGTTTAAAAAATCCACAAAATAATTCAGAAATTCCGGTCAGATTATGAAAAATTTTGGCAGAAATTTTTGAAAATCTGGGTTACAGCTGTCAAACATCAGGATTTTGAGTGCCACATAGGTTTTTGATGGTGCTGAATCCATTTCCACCATCAAAAAACGATTCAAACACTCCAACTACTTGATTTTATGATTTTCTTTTACCGGATTCCGGCAAAAAACTGTCATCCAGGCTATTTTGTTGCGTCGGTAGACAACTCCATTTTTAACCTTTTGTTTTGCACAAGTTTATCCATGTCAAGTAGTGTGAACAGTCTCAAAATTTTACATCCAAAACCCATTTTTCCCTATTCATTACACCCCATAGTGACCACTAGCGCCTTTTCCAATGGAGGAATCGACTTAATGAAATGTCACCCATCATCCAACAATGAACATTGTTGAGAAACCAAGTACGAAGTGCACTAACATTATTTATGAACAAATGATAATTATTTGTGAATTTATTAGATCTTAGATATCTTAATACAGTTGAATCCCAAAAATGATATCTAATATAATGCATTGCGAAATCCCCTCAATACTTATTAGATCTTCTTTACAATTTTATTTTTTTCATCAAATAATTACATTTCAGAAATTCAACCAATAGCAATAAAGAAAAGAATAAGAGATCACTGTGCACGAATAACAAGAGACACCAATGTTTAGGTCAGAGACTAAGGCAAAACCCCACAAGGGGGAAAACCCAACCAAGCTATTTCTTAGAGAAATCTTTCAATAGTACATCAAGATAAACAACGCTGACCACAAGATAGCGTCCATAAGTGTTAAGTCTTCAATGTAAATGTATGCAACTCAATGTCAACAAGCTGTCCAATACCAACGAGTTCACCACCGAGAGGTTGATCCTCTCATCATATCACAGAAGACAAGGCGTTGATGATAGACCTCTTGAAGCTTGGACCTTGAATAGTATCGCTATCAGGTTAGAACTTAGATGTAGGCTCAAATTTCGGACCCAAACTTCGAATCACTATAATAATAAGCAGATCTCAGACACTAGACTTCATATCACAATGTTAATAAGCAGATCTCGAATAACAGACTTCAGATCACAATGGTAATAAGTAGATCTTGAATACCAGACTTCAGATCAGAATTATAATAAGTAGATCTTGAATACCAAACTTCAGATCACAATGATACTAAGTAGATCTTGAATACTAGACTTCAAATCACAATTATAATAAGCGGATCTCAAACCTCTAACATCAGATCATAAGTATAACTAGTAGATCTACAGATCTCAGACCACTTCACATAGGAAAGTATATGAGTAATGTATGCGTGTTCCAATTGCACACAAAGGAGAGTGAATTAACCTCTCTATATAGCCATCATGTGATCCAAATGAGTGAGTTTTTAGGCAAGCCAACTAGGCATCATGTGATATGAACGAGAGTGTTTAAAGGCAAAGCCAACTAGCCATCATGTGATCAGACTTAGTTTGTTTCTAGCCATCATGTGATTCGACTTAGTGAGTTTCTAGCCATCATGTGATATAACACAGCACTTGTGGAACCACTTGAAAATATAAATAAAATGCTAGTTTTCTTCTTTCCAAAAATACATTTTGACAAATCAAAAGCATGAAGAACATGCTAGAAATAATAATAATTTTGTTATTCTTGTTGAGAAATCAATGCAAGTAGACTTGGGTCTTTGATTTATTTTTTTTAATAATTATTTGTGAATTATGTTGGCTTCTTTTACTTCTTTGTTATATTATTTTTCGTCATACAATTACCAAATTATGTGCGTATGAAGATCACAAAAAAAGAGACACAAGATGTAGGCACTCTGCTAGGGAAAAACCTAGTCAAAATCTCTTCCTCCAATAGTTTTTCCTGAGACAATCCTAGACTCTTCACCCTAGACAAGAACTTCCTTCAACCACCAGGTCAATCCTTCCTTCTAGTAACTTCGATCTAGACCTTCGACCTTGCAACAACAAAACTTCGATCTATGTAGTAGCAAAAACTTCGACCTATGCAACATTTCAACCTATGCAACAACAACGCTTTGACCTAGCAACTTCAACCTATGCAACAACAACGCTTTGACCTAGCAACTTCAACCTCTTGCAACTTCGACCTACTGCAGCTGTAGAATTTTGATCCTGCAACTACAGCAACTTCGATCATGCAACTGCCCAACAATTTCGTAGAGATAGAGAGATAAACTAGCCCAAGAACTTTGACCCTGCACTTCTCCTTCTTCTTGTACTTGCACTTTTTACTACATTGCTTCTTGTGAATCGAACTTGTTGAGTTGATGAGAAAATAGATCGAACTGCACTTGTATATATAGGCTTCTTGTGCGTCGAGTTGCTTCCTTTCAGGTTGACTTCATCAGGCAAGGGCCAACTTGGTGTGGAGATGACAAAAATCATTTTTTGACTAAAAACCAATTCTTTTTACATGATTCAAAAGCCCAAGAAGGGTCTCATAAAATGAACAATGACTCTAATGACTCAATAAAAATCCTAGGAGTCCACAATGAGGACTTTGACTAATAAAAGATGTCCCAAGCATGAAACCCATGCTTTAATAAGTCATTGTAACAATAATACAATTTTTCTTTTTCATTCTTTTGATAAGTACATTACATAATGACTCAAATACATTTATGAAGACCGAACCTAGTTACATTCTTCAACACTCCCTCTTAACTAGGGAGGTATTCATAATAACACATACAAGTACAAGGAATATCTCAAAACATATGAACTATGAAGAGTTTAGGAACCACAATGCCATGGACTAGATTCTTGACCAGGGAAATCTATCTAAGGTCTTCCAACTGTTTAGGCACTCACGGTGCCACAGACTAGATTCCTAACCAGGGAAATCTATTTGAGTGGGACTAAGATGGACTAAATATTTTAGCCTCTCTAGGTACCATCAGGATTACTTGCTAACCATCAACCCAAGGATCCATGTGCCTATTCGAGGTCATAGCTCCATGATCAACGCCACTCTCCCTACTTCATGATCTAGACATCAACACATAATGTCGACCTGGTGTCCTCCCAAGCAATGCGTCACACACAAAGCCTCAAAAAATCTCTTCCAAAATTTTATCATCATCAACAAAATCATCAATATCTACTAAACCAAGCATGTTTCTAAGATATTCAAAATTCTTATTAGGAAGAGACTTTGTTAGTACATCAACTACCTGATCGTCGGTCGGGACATACTGTAGCTTCACAATCCCATCTTGCACTAAGTTCCTAATGTAGTGGAACTTATTGTTGATATGCTTCGTCCTAGCATGAAACACAGGATCTTCAAACATCTTGATGCAACTTTGATTGTCATAGTTTATCACAATAGGGCCCATAGGCTTCTCGAACAAATTTATCAGAAGCTTCCTTAACCATACAACCTCCTTTTCTACTTCACATGCAGCCACATACTCTGCTTCAACACTGCTTTAAGCAACGAGATCTTGCTTTCTACTAATCCATGAGATCATGGCAGATCCCAAACTAAAGCATCCACTTGTAGTGCTTCTTCCATTGGTTTCACTGCCACCCTAATTAGAATTTGTGAAGCCAACCAACTTGAATTCCTTGCTATCATACTTGAGGCAATGATGTATAGTGCCACAAAGATATCTCAATATATGATTGGCAGATATCTAGTGATCATGACGAGGCTACAATTGACTCTGGCTAAGAATGTTCACAACAAAACATATATCTGATCTAGTATTTACCAGATACATCAGAGAACCCACCAACTTACGATAGGAGGTAGGATATACGATAATTGAGTCAGAGCTTCTCAACTTCTTGAGATTTGTGATCATGGGAGTAGTCATGGGTTTGGAATCTATCATCCCAAATTTTTGCAACAACTTGATTATATACTTTCCTTGCCTGAGATATATCTCCCTAGGTTTCTGCCATACTTCCAGACCTAGGTAATAGTGCATCAGTACCAAATCCTTCATCTCAAATTCGGCTACTAGCATATTTTTGCATTCTTGTATCCTTCGCTCCACACATGTGATGAATAAATCATCCACATATAGTAGAATAATGACTGACTCATTATCCACGACCTTGATGTAGAGATTTAGATCAACAATACTCTTCATGAACCCAATTCTTAGAAGGTATGCATCCATTCTTGCATACCATGCCCTAGGAGCTTTCTTCCAATCATATAGGGCCTTCTTGAGTCTACAGACATGAGTGTCTTTTCTATTTTCTTCAAAGACTTCAGGTTGTTCAATGTATGCTTCTTCATCAATGGTCCCATTCAAAAATGTTGTCTTCACATCCATTTGATCGATATTCCATCCCATTGTAGCAACCAATGAAACCAACGATCTAATAGTAGTATACCTTGCATTAGGTGAAAATGTTTCTTCATAATATATGCCTTCATTTTGAGAGAAACCCCTTGCAACAAATCTAGCTTTGTATTTGTCTATACTTCCATCAACATCATGCTTGATCTTGTATACCCATTTAAAGGTGACAACCGATTTGTCACTAGGTCTAGGAACGATTTCCAAAACCCCATTCTTCATGATGGATTTATATTCTTCCTGCATTGGCTTCTTCCATACTTCTTAATGGGCAAATTATTCAAATGTAGATGGTTCAACTTCAATTAGTTTTGTTATGTATGCAACATATCCATAATATATTTTGGTCTTTTTCCTTCTCTAAAGGTTCCTTTCACAACTCCGTGTCCTTCAACATCTTCAAGAGTAGATTTTAACCAATTTGGCCTCTTCCTTGTGCTCGGTATGATCACTGGTTGAATAGGATCACTTGATCCTTCTTCTTCTTCTTGATTTGCAGTAGGGTTGTCATGGTGTACTTATTCTTTTTCAAATGCCAGTATATCTTTGTCATCAGAATCAATAGGAATATCTTTGGATCTTTTGTAGGCATGATTTTCATCAAATATAATGTCCCTGCTTACTTCAATATGTCTTCCTTAATTTAGATTCTATATGATTTTTAAGAGAGACTATAGTCAACAAAGATCCCTTTGATGCTCGTAGAATCTAGCTTCTTTTGCTTGTCCTTTGGAACGTGGATATAGGCAAGACACCCAAAGATTCGAAGACGGTACACACAGTTGAAAAATGTAACTAGGTTGGTCTTCATGTTGACTATGTAATTATGTACTTATGTAAAGCAGAATTAAAAAATAATAAAATGTGTTTTTGTCTTATGAACAAAAGTGTAATTAAGAGTCATGTAAATGGAAGAATATCCTCCAAGGTAATGCAGAAGAATAGCCTTCAAGGTTGCCCATATTCAACGTTGAAGATAAACCTAATTGATGCAAGGAAGTCGACCTACAAACTGTGTGGAAGTCGGCCTACATAAAGGCTAGAAGATTGGCTTATTATCTGACAGGAACAACTATTTATACCCTACATATGCTGCGTAGAAGAGACAATTTTGTGGATTTGTCTGAGGTTTTATAGCGGCCAAAAAGCGCAGATCTAAGGACAGAGTTTAGAGCAGATTGAATGGTACAAATTGAGGAAAGGACAAGTAAGTTCACAGCATTACAGGTTTGAAGGTAAAAGCGAAGTCTGAAGGTCTGAAGGTTTGAAGGTAAAAGCGAAGTCTGAAGGTCTGAAAGTCTGAAGGTAAATCTGAAGTATAAACCTGAAGTGCTGAAGGTAAATTCGAAGTGCTGAAAGAAAATGCTAAATGATGAAGGTACTAAAGGTTAATGTGAAGTGCTGAAGTACAGATCTGAAGTGTAATGTAAGGAAGGTAAATCTGTGATTTACCTTCCTACAATAAAAGTGTTACTTTTGCTTAAACATGTGTGTCCTGTGCATTTTGATAATTGACTTGATGAAAGATTAACTAAAAGAATACATAAGCAACACAAGCAAGCTCACAAGTAATTATCAAGAAGAGAATTTTTATTAACCTTAAGCCCTCCATATTCTCAACATGGTATCAGAGCTAAGGTAATAGTTAAGGAAAGGGCATACAATATAAGAGACACTCAAGGAACCTCAGATCAGTCCACCAAGACAATATTCGGAAATTATTCTCTGAGATTTTCGGTGACACACCTCTATGTGATTTTCGGATGGCACAACAGAGATCGGGATTCTCTGAGTTTTTCGGAAGACATTACAGGATGACTAACAATGTCATAATTTCGGATATCTCCCACTATAAAGATCAGAGTCTCGGGCCAATCACAACATGTGATCTCTTCTATTGAAATCACAATCATGATCTCGGTGGCAGTAGGATGCTACAGTAAGGGTGTTGTGCCTTCTCGGTGCTATCACGGTCATAGATGAGGGTGCAAAGACCTCGATGTTGTGCCTTGGTGCCAACTTAATGGTCTCGATGATGGAGCAATTATTTACATTGAAGAAGGTCATCAATCAAATCAAGGCAAATATGAATTCACATCAACAAAGAATTGAATCCGCTAGTCATCTTATAAAGGAATCTACAATGCAAAATAACACAAAGTATAAACAACCAAAAGAAACATTTCATATCTACAAAAGAAGACATTTACATCAAGGACCCTTCCCTTATTCTTAAAGAAGGTCATCCAAAGAAGCAATAATCTCCATCAACAAAAGGAAGCTAGATCTAAATATGTTGTCACCATAATTGAAGCAATCTCCTTTATTGAAGAAAATCCTTTTCATTTGGAAGCATATCATCCAAAAGGACAACACCGATACATCTTTTCTCAACCATCATCGAAGCAATCAAGCTAAAGCCTTGATCTTCACTTATCAAGTAATTATCCTTCATTCTATAATCAAATTTGGTTAAATAACTTTGCTTTTGCGGGGAGATCTATAAGTTGGTTGGGTCACCAAGAATCCTTGCATGAGGAAGATAGTCACATCCCTCGAATAAAGTAAATTCATGAAAAGCCTATGAAGGATTGGAGACATCAAGAGAATATAAGATAAGCTGAAAGAATTATTCTATGCAATAAATAAGGTTATGTCACTTAGACCCGATTTACACAAAATTGAGGTATCAAAGAATGAAGGGATATCTTCATAAGATCTCAACTGTGAGACCGAGAAAAGATGATAAGATGGACAACATAACAAATAGACAAGAAAATTACCTCATTCAACTTGTGGTCTCTATGCTAGATCAAGGGCAAAAATGTTGAAGGATAAAAGACTCAAACATTTGTTAAGGAAATGTGGAAGACTTATGGACATTACATGAAAGATGGTCCTAAAAGGAAAATCTCAATAGGAGAAAGAAAGGAAGCCCATATCATCGAAAAGGATGGAGGAAATTGAAGAAAAGAAGTTCAAGGAAAATCACGCAAACTTATGAATAAGGAATTGATTTCTGTTGGAAGCAATGTAGCATCTTGATCAAAGCATGGCAGGAGCTCCTGCTAAATCAGCCCTGGGGAAAACCTCTAATAACATTACTAATGGAAAGCAGTCATCAAGAGAAAGGGTCATCATGGAAACATATTTCTGGGATGTGATATAGATGAAGCAAGCCAAGAGAATGAAGCTCTTCATTCCTAAGAAATTGCTACAGGATGACTCAAGGGAAAAGGGGTATGAGGTATGTATATATTTATATGCTAACATTGGATGTTGTGAAGTCATGTCATATGGTTGCATGTAATGAACTTCTGTATTTAGAAGTATGATCTATGGAGGAGTATCTCTCAGTGCACAGACATATGAAATCAACATAATATGTCCTCATGGAATGTGAGGTAGTTGTATATGAACAAGAAACTAGAGATGTTGTAAGTTCCCGGGAATGAAGAATGTGGAGAAATGGAGAGATCATGAAGTGCAACCATGTCAAGAGGTAGTTATCATCCTGAGGCCAAGTAGATGTGGTTAGGAGATCTCCTGGGTAGATATGTAGACTCTGATGGAAGTCTGGTAAAGAAGAAGACCCTTAGCAAAAACATATCATTAGGAGATGTGTCAATGTGTATGAAGGATGTTGATGCCTACAGGAAGATGTCATGGTGAAAGATCATCACTAAGGTAACTTTTTATTTGTATATGTTTATCTGGATGAATTTGTGCAGGGCTACTAATCATAAGAAAGGATGTATGATCCTTGGGGATGATTCAAAGGAAAGAATCATGGCATAACGGTGGACCAAATAAGGAAGAATGATGAATCACTTTCTGATAGTAGTTGTGACTCGTGACTGAAAGTGATGGATGATTTGTGCCCTATGAAGCCAAAAGTTGAAGATTCCTCAATATCGAAAACCATGATATCGAGGGGAGGAACTCTTCATGAGTAGCTGGATTGCTGCTGCATGACCCTAGTTGATGGGGAGCCTGGTGGTAAGTTTCTTGCTTGGAAGAAACTTGAATTATGTACTTCCTGTGTTAAGAGGGAGTGGCGTATGTTATTCTCTATTACATGTGTCATGCACTAGACCAGGACTAACAGCTGTAAGTCTTAGTGAAGGCCATAATAAGAGAATGGATAGACACATCATTCTAGTTTTCACCTGGAAGACAGAATGGAGGATTGTGTAATCATTTGGCATTCAATACTCTTTGAGAATGAGATAGGGCATTCAAGATAAGAGTAGTCGTGGACCGATATTCTTTGAGGGTTGGCTACCCAAGAGAATAGTCCAAGAAGGTCATACTTTGGGAACACCCGGGTGGAGTATGTACCTTGGAGAGACAATGACAAAGGTGTCTATAAGTCATGTGTCTCGCCAACATTGAAGCCCATTGTCTCGTTGAAGAGATGGGGCTGTTAGTCAAGGCCTTGCACTAGGACATTGCTGGTTGATATGATGCTATACATACGCGATTACCAATCTGATTCTTCTTATGAGATTCTTCAGTTTGAAACTAACCATGTACCTATATGAATACCTCCCTAGTTAAGAGGGAGTGTTGAAAAATGTAACTAGGTTGGTCTTCATGTTGGTAATTATGTACTTATGTAAAGAAGAAGTCAAAAATAATAAAATGTGTTTTTGTCTTATGAACAAAAGTGTAATTAAGAGTCATGTAAATGGAAGAATATCCTCCAAGACAATGCGGAAGAATGGCCTTCAAGACTACCCATATTCAACGTTGAAGATAAGCCTAATTGATGCAAGGAAATCGGCCTACAAACTATGTGGAAGTCGGCCTACATAAAGGTTGGAAGGTTGGCTTATTATCTAACAGGAACAACGGTTTATACCCTACATATGCTGCGTAGAAGAGACAATTTTGTGGATCTGTTTGAGGTATTATAGCGGCCAAAAAGTGCGGATCTAAGGACAGAGTTTAGTGCAGATTGAATGGTACAAATTGAGGAAAGGACAAGTAAGTTCACAACAGTACAGGTCTGAAGGTAAAAGCGAAGTCTGAAGGTCTGAAAGTCTGAAGGTAAATCCGAAGTATAAACCTGAAGTGTTGAAGGTAAATTCGAAGTGCTGAAAGAAAATGCTAAATGATGAAGGCAAGGTACTAAAGGTTAATGTGAAGTGTTGAAGTACAGATCTGAAGTGTAATGTAAGGAAGGTAAATATGTGATTTACCTTCCTACAATAAAAGTGTTACTTCTTCTTAAACATTTGTGTCCTGTGCATTTTGATAATTGACTTGATGAAAGATTAGCTAAAAGAATACATAAGCAACACAAGAAAGCTCACAAGTAATTATCAAGAAGATAATTTGTATTAACCTTAAGCCCTCCATATTCTCAACACACACTTGGATTCTTCCATGTGAATGCTTCCTCATGTGTCATATTCTCAAGAATTATATGAAGACTTCTATTTGAATATATACTGTCGTCATTGCTGCTTCTCCCCATAGAAATTTTGGTAAGTCATGATCAAATATCATTGTTCGTATACCTTCTTCAATTGTCCTATTCTTTCTTTCGGCACTCCATTTTGTTCGAGATAATAGGGAACAATGAGATCCCTCTTAATTCTCGTTGAATCTTTACAATATGCAATCAACTCTTTAGAAGTGTATTCCCCAATATTGTCAGATCTCAGAGTTTTTAATCTTCTTTCGGTTAGGGTTTCCACTTCAGATCTAAACTCCCTGAACTTCTCAAATAATTCATCCTTCTTGTTGAAAAGGTAGAGCCGTGTATTTCTAAAGTGATCATCAATGAATGTTACATAGTAAAGATGACCTCCAAGTGATTTATTAGACATAGGCCCACACACATTAGAATGAAAGAGGTCTAATATTTCTTTAGACATTGTTTCACTATTTGTAAATGGTTTTCTTGTATTTTTACCTAGAAAAGCACATCTCTTGCAAACTCCTTCATGATATTCTTTGATACTGGAGATGTCATTAACCAGTTGATTTAGAGAGGGAATGACTTTGTAGTGTAGATGAACATATTTTCTATGCCATAGCTCAATCAGATTGATTTCCATATGAACTAGAGCTTGAGGAGATGGTGTTATGACTCTATATAAACTTCCTTCACGAACTCCAATAACCCTATCTTTATCGATACTTGAATATTTTCCCCAAAGAAAAACCTTTCCATCAACAAAAGAAAATCTAACCCATTTATCTTCAAGAAATTGAAAGCAGTTTCTTTTTCATACCTGGAACATATAGTATATTTTTGAGATGTAGCTTAGCTCCATTTTCCAACTTCAAAGATGTTGATCCCAGGCCTCTAACAACATAGATTTTGTTGTCTCCTAGTTCCACTGCATGAGAGGATGGTTCCTTTGATAGAGTGTGAAGTTGTTTACTCTCCCCTGTCATGTGCCTTGATGATCCACTATCAGTAATCCATGCATTGTCATCACTAAGTGACCCTTTAAGAGTAGCCAAGAACCCTTGACTTTTGACCTTAATGAATAAGTAATAGAATATCCTCTTGATCCAGCTTCCTGTATGGGACACCATTATCCTTCATACCTTCTACCATTAGTGTCCCATGAATCCCTTCTTAATGCGATGACAATAATTTTATCTTCAAGTTTCCCCCTTTTTTTCTTCTTCTTATTCACCATAACTCCGATACCATGTTGAGAAACCCATTAGGGTGACAAATTAAAAGAATTCTCTTATTATGACATTATCTTGTGATGTTTCATTATTATTTTTCTTCTTTCAATTTTTCTTGTTCTTATCATCAAGACTAATTCTAATCAATAAACAAAGGAGGACACGAGATGTAGGCACGCAGCCAGGAAAAACCCATTCAAGAATTCTTCCTTTATTAGATTCAATACAAAGTTGATATGGCCAAGAACTAGACTAAAGGCTCCTACCATCCATCAAGTCATCCTTTTTACATTATTCTTCAACTCTGAGTTATGTGAGTAGTAGTTTGTTCTCAAGACCTCATTCTTGCAACAACATGATAATACAGTATACCAACCCTTGACAAACCACAATATCCTGCTTCAATCTTGCAGCATTGTCATGCTTTGGCCATACTTCAATGATGTCTTACTTCAATTCGATTTTGTGGCATTTATAAGCATGCTTTGATCACACTTTGTAGTGTGATACTTTTTAGTGATGTGATAGACCAAACATGGGATTTGGTTACCTTCTTTCAGGACTTTGTGACTGAGATGACTTGAAAGATTTTTCATAATGCCTAAATAATTGATCTAACTTTTGGATTTGACTTGCATCACATATATTATAATCAATATTGTTACCATCTTCTATTGATATAAGTCTTCGAATCCTCATGATAGAATTTGTATTTTGCAGCAATAGCATGTTCTCATCTTTGGTAATTCCTTTTAGTGATTTAGCTGTCTTTTCTGCACTTTTGATTACCCAACGAAATACTTCTTAGTTCCTTCAAATAAGATTTTTTTTCTCCTTGTGTTCTCACCTGAATCCCTTCTTAATGTGATGACAACAATTTGATCTTCAAGTTTCTCTTTTTTTTCCTTCTCCTTATTCACCATAGCTCCAATACCATGTCGAGAAATCCATTACGGCGATAGATTAATTTATTTCTCTTATTATGACATTATCACGTGATGTTTCATTATTAGTTTTATTCTTTCAATTTATCGTGTTCTTATTATCAAGACTAATGCTAATCAATAAACAGAGGAGGACACGAGATGTAGGCACACAACCAGGGAAACACCCCTACGTAGGGGAAAACCCAATCAAGGACTCTTCCTTCTGTAGATTCAATACAAACTTAAGATGAACAAGACCTAGAATAAAGAATCCTACCATCCATCAAGTCATCCTTGTTACATTATTCTTCAGCTCCGAGTTCTGTGAGTAGTAGTTTGTTCTGAACACCTCATTCTTGAAACAATATGTTAACACAATTTAGCAACCCTTGACAGACCATCGTATTCTGCTTCAATCTTGCAACATTGTCATGCTTCGGTCATACTTCAGTGACATGTTACTTTAGTTCGCTTTTGTGACATTTCTAAGCATTCTTCGATCACACTTTTGTATTGTCATACTTTTTAGTGATGTGATAGCCCAACATGGGATTTGGTTACCTTCTTTCAGGACTTTGTGACTAAGATGACTTGAAGGCTTTTTCATAATGCCTAAATATTCGATCTAAGTTTTGGATTTGACTTGCATCACATATAGTACAACAAATATTGTTACCATCTGCAATAGATAGAAGTCTTCGAATCCTCACGACAGAGCTTTGTATTTTGCATCAATCTAGACTTAACATTCTAGGATTCCATCCTCCGTTGTTAATTCTTTCTTTATATATTTCTGCCTTTCTGATTTTCTGCCTTTGTTGAAGAATGTAACTAGGTTTAGTCTCATAATTTTATTTGAGTCATAATGAAATGTACTTAGGAAAATAAAGAAAGAGAAACTTTTAAGAATGATCACATTGCGATGCCTAAACTTAGAAAATCTTAAAGGTAGAAAATTGGAAAGGCAGAAATATTTTCTTATACTTGATAATTACATGTGTAATTCTTATTTACTTATTGTATTTTGTGTTCTTTTTTTAGTTCATCAAGAAATTATCAAAACCATACAAAGATCGGGGACACCAGATGTAGGCAGACAACCAGGGAAAAAACCCACTCTAGGGGAAATCCCAGTCAACAATTCTTCCTTCAATAGTTTCATGAGACAATCCAAGACTTCTTGACCTAGACACAAACTTCCTCCAATCACCAAGTCAACCCTTTCCTTCTTCTGCAAATGAAAACCTTCCAGTATTATCTTTGACCTAGAATAGCAACAACAACATCACTTTGATGTAGCAAAACCTTCAACCTAGTAGCAACAATAACTTTGACCTAGAAGCAACTGGTAGCAACAACTAATCTTCGACCTAGGTGCAACACTTTAACTTGGAAGCAGTACTTCGATCCTGACCTGAAGCAATGCCTCGATCCTAAGGCAGTACTTTGACCTGGAAGTAACAACAAAACTTTGGCCTTGATGAAACACTTCTATCTAGTTGTAGTAGCCCAAAAATTCCACATGTGGGAGAAATAAGTGCCTTGGAAACATCGATCCTGCAATTCCTTGTCTTCTTCTCCAACTTCACACTTTTTCACTACTTCTTCTTGGAGATCGAACTTGTGTGAGTGATTGTGTCTCAAATGAATCGAACTGCACTTATATATACCCTTTTCTGGAGTTCGAATTCCCTTCTTGTAGGCCGACTTGGTGTGGAGGTGACAAAATTCACATTTGAATTAAAAATAATTCATTTTACATGACTCAAAAGCCCAAGAAGGGTCTTATTAAATGTACAATGACTCTAATGACTCAATATAAATCCTATAAGTCCTCAATGGAGAATTTGACCTAAAACATGATGACCGAAGCATGAAACCTATGCTTTAATAAGTCATAATAATAATAATAATTCTCTTTCTTTATTTTCATAAGCACATTTCATTATGACTCAAACACAATTATGAAGACCGAACCTAGCTACATTCTTCAACACTCCCTCTTAATTAGGGAGGTATTCATAATCACATATACAAGTACAAGGAAGATCTCAAAACACATGAACCATGAAGATTTTAGGCACCGCAATTCCATGGAATAGATTCCTAACCAGGGTAATATATCCAAGGTCCTCAATAGTTTAGGCACTCACGGTGCCACAAACTAGATTCTTGACCAGGGAAATCTATCCGAGAGAGACTAATATGGACTAAATATTTCAGCCTTTCTAGGTACCATCAGGGTTACTTACTAACCATTAACCTAGGGATCCAGGTGCGTATCTGAGGTTAGAGCTCTATGACCAACGCCACCCTCCCTATTTCAGGATCCAAGATTCCAAACCCTTATTGATGGAAAACATAAGTAAAAAATTTGAATTTCCAAAAAAAAAAGACAAGACCTAACTTTTGCAAATTCCTTTACATGTTATTCAAGATTACCAAAAACCCACAATTAATCCAAATAAACTTTTTTCATTTTTCCATCCATAGAAGAAAGGTTCTAATAACCTAGTTGGGAGAGGAGACTTGTTGAACACTTGTGCATGTGTTGCATTGAATCTAGGCAGTGCATTAGGTGCAATGAATATGGAAACTAAATCAAACCTTTCCAAATATGTGTTTGATATGTGCCTTAAGGTCAAGAATAATAATATATCTTGAATTCACACAAATGGAAACCATATCAAATACTAAAATTTGAAAGAAACACTAAGCACTGAAACCTCAAGGTACATATTAGACTTGAGTTTAGAGAGGTATTTTAGAAACAAAGAATGTATGTCAATACCCTACCCAATACCCAATTTTCAAACATATCAAGCTTCTCGTCCTAAGGTGCACCAAACCTGGCTCTTGGGCAAGAAATAATGGTCTAAAAGGTGATGAAATTTGATGAAAAAAAGAATGAAATGTGTGCCCTTGGTCACCCCTCATTGGTTGCTCAATGTCCCTCATTACAAATTCAGTTTAATTGAGTCAATTTTATTATTCACCTTTGACTAAATATGCCGCTAGTGTTTGTGTTGGTTTTATGACTCGAATGTATGTTAGCAAGGTGTTTCTAGTTATTCCTTTGCTTTTAACCTATGCCATAAACTTTTTATACCTAGAGATGGTTATGACTTAGTAATATCATTCTCGATGTATAAATATAAGGGATGTTGCTCGCTAGACCAAGACACCCTATCACCCTATATTTACAAGGTTAGTATTTCTAGGGACATTAACCTGGACTATACCATAGACACGAACTAGTGCATAGAGCTCCACATCAAAGGTGACCACCTCTAGGTCAACCATCATCAAACTTGATAAGGGTGGACATGCCATCACCTAGGTATCCATAGAAAAAATCGATCATTGTAGCTTTGATCTATCTATCCCTAAAACGTATGTCCACGAGAGATGGAGTTTTTTTTTTAAGCTAATGGAACAATGGATATTTTTATATAGACGGGTCCAACTACAGGGAAACCTTACGACTCTAAGCTTTTCCACAAAGGCCTTATTTTTCATAACCGACTTAAGGCCACTAAGGGTGGGTACCTCGTTGGGCACTCCCAGATCCTCGTATCGACTACCATTAATCCAACGCTAACAATAAATCGTCTACACACAAACCCTGTTTCAAAAATATAATTTCATATCCATTATAGGATTAAATAAAAAGTTCTAAAGCATGGAATTGAAAAATGGTTCTATGTAACTTACATGCAATCCATTGGTATGAGCTTTAAAGGACATGATCATCATATGGACCATTTTTTGCATGCTTGAAACACATTTAATGCTCATTTAATACTACTTTCTTTGAAACATTTTGTGTAGTGGAAAATGCTATGTGCATTCTGATAATGGATAAAGAATTTTTCTTATGTATGTCATTCATCTACTCTGTTTACGCTTCCAAAAAAATTTGGATATCAAGGTGTGGTGAACGACTTTCATGGATCTATTCTAGAGCTTGTCATTGGGGTTAAGGTATAACAGAGCAATACACGATCCAATATCATTGATTCCGTCATCGAAACCCGCCAAAACCAATTCTGCAATATTACAATTGTGATCGTGTGGTTTATGTTTTTAAATTAATAATGGATCCTATGAATATGAGTTTTCTAAAATTGTATGGTTTTCTGGATAAATGGCATTGGCCCTTGGGTGCTATGATGTCAACCTATAGTTGTGTAGGTATGGTGCAGAGTTCGAAAATGCCTTCTGGGACCACTAAGTATTTATTTAATGTATAAATTTAGTGGACTTTGATTTTATATGTATTAAACACAATATCAAAACTTTATAATCGTAGATTAATGGAATAAATGGCATGCATGTATATTTGCAACATCGCTTTGAATATATTACTCGTTTATTCATGGTTCTTCAAATCATACAGGAAAAAGTTAGAATTTTGGATCTTTCACTATCATATTTATTATTATAAATATTCGGCTGAACCTTCACCAAATTTGTACCTACCGTGCTAACCATGTTCAATATCATCTAACTAATAGCTAATATATTTATTTGTAAAGTTTGCATCCCATATAATATATTATTTATGGAATCTTCGAGATTGACGACATTAATTGTGGACAAATTCTAGCTATAAATTTTATTAATATGTTATGAACTTTAGCTTTTTATTTTATTTTATTTTTTTGTTGTTTTTTTCTTCTTCTTTTAATCCAAAAGAATCAATAACTAGGTCAGTGTTATACTTACTTGACACAAGGCTGATTTTGGTTGCTACCATTATAATCTCTGGCGCTTATGACTTGTCCTCATCTCCATAGACCAGGAATTGAGCCTTCAATCTCTTGTCCCAACTAAACTACACCTCAAGGAAGAACTAAATTATTTTTTAAAAGGCCGGTCTAAATAAATTGTAGCACCTAGTATAGAAGTAATTTTTGGTGCCAAATTAAATATTCTCATAATTTTTTTTTCTTCTGCAACAAGTAACCCACCCATTGTGCAACATTACCTTTGAAAATATCTCGTCAACAAGTACTTCTGCCATGCAATGGCACTTCTTTATCTTGTGTCTTTGTCTTGTATCTGACAACCTCAACCACGGTTCTCTTATAAATTACATTGTAAATATTTCATGGAAATAGAATTAAATTGGCTAAGTCAAAGGGACTTGGTTTCCAAAGGTTGGGAAGCTTGCTTGCTTGAGACTGTTGTGGGTTTCTTATGTAAGAAATATGAATTGTTCTAGGACAACCATTAAAATATCTAGTTGGTGAGCCTTAATGGGTTGTCCATGAATTTAATATGGGCTGCAAGGGGGTATGCAAGCCATGCCACCTTAATAAAAACTCACAAAGCAAGGAGGAAATAAAATGACTGCAAGTTGACACTACAGACAACAAGGACAAGGGGTCAATCCCTGTGTAGCATGAAAACAACAAAATAGGAAGAATTTGAACTCATCAGTAGAGAGAGAGAAAAGGAGGAAGCACGACAACATATAGAGAACAAGGCCAAAAGAGAAGAATAAATAGGAGTTGTCTTTGGTTCCGGTTGGAAGGATTAGTGAGCAGATGGTTTCTCCTAGGTGAGGAGAAATGCCTTTGGAGTCCTTGTAAAGCCAAAGGGTGGAGATGGTCTTCCTTGGATTCCCTTAGTGGTGTGGGTGGAAGATTGAGTCCTTCGATTCCTGGAGGGAGAACCTCTAAAACCTTATTGTTGTTGATTATTATTGTGTTCTAGACTCTCTTGAGTGGGTGGAACCACTATGTGTGTGTGTGTGTGTGTTTTTAATGGTGGAAAGGGTACTCTCTGCATTCCATTCTTATTTTATGGTGGAGGCAAATGGCCTTTGGGTTCCCTACGTTATATTAAACTCTAAGAGGTTAGTGGGTGGAGGAGAGAGGTCCTCTACTGTCGACCTTGTTTTAGCTGGAAATTGGCATTATCTCTTAAGAAAGCCCCTCAATCTCTGGAATCTATCTTGGGGGTGACATTTGCAAGTAATCTTGGTTATAATTGTCTAAGGTTGGGTGAAGAATCCTTGTCCCAGATTCAGTTGCCCCGGATATTCCAAGATAAGTGTCTTATTTATTTATTGTGTTAATGAATATGAATTTGCATTTCTATATTGAAATCGTACTAAAAATGATAGTGTGAATGCGTTGCAAATATTGTACTATAACTGTGTTTATAAATGTGAGAAACAGAGGCATAGTTCATCCATGGCATGGAATGGGTGTTATGAAATATATTATTGTGGTAATAACACGCATATTAAATAAAAATGTATTGTGGTAAACTTCATAAATTAAACCTTAGAAATGGTTTGGGAACCAGAGCCAAATATTATAACTTATCACAGGTGATTCCTTTATTATGAGATAAAATTTACAATAGAGACGGCCTCTTGGTAATGTTTGTGCATATAGGTCTTAGCCATGTATGCTTATATAAGTGTTACAAGTTTGGGAAGTGGGTGACACTTTCGAGGATGATATCCTCTTCTAGCCGAAGTGGCCTGGACTTTCCTTGAGAGATGTAAGAAACCTTGAATTTCCAGCAGCCTTGGAGGTCTTTGACAAGTCCAGGAGGTCCACTAGCTGCAGCCCTAGAATCTCGATACAACACCTTAGTCTGCAAATCAACGAGTGGTATCAATATCCTCAAGGTTCTTCTGGTATTTAACAACTCATGCAGACTCGAGAGGACTTATTCAAACCTAAGCTCAGGAGGGTAGCGCCTGTAAAGGGTAGAAACTCATAAAGGCCACGTAGGGACATTGACTTGGATCATGTTGACTATAAAAGCTCTACAACTAAACCTATAAGGAGAACATTCTCTTCAACAGTGCAACGGAGTTGCATGGAGACCTAACTTATAACCAAATCCTATGCATATATGTTATTGGCTAGAGGGAGACCTAGATGTGGTAAGCCCCGATTGATTCGATCGGATTATCCTTTATCGTGATTGAGTGCGGGGAGGGTGACTTGACCGAGAAGAATCTTAGATTATCCTTTGTGGACCAATTGGAGGAGGAGAGGGAAGAGGAAGGCCCACTAGATGCACATTGTACCACCCTTTCCCCGTGAAGTCATCGAAAAAGGTGTCAAGGTGGTGCAGTTCTCCCAGATCGTCAGATCTAGCAAGGAGATGTGGACCTCTAGATTTGGGGCTAAACCTTGAGCCATAACCCTGATTCTGATCGTCCCGACCAGGTTTAAAAAGCGTGCAAGGCACAATGATGCAAATTGTAGATCAGGATGCCAAGAACTGATATATGTTGGTTCGAAATATGCGTGACTAACCACCGGGGGGGGGGGGGGTGACGTGGTTGTAGGGACTTCTTGTGGGACCATAATAAACATAATAGTATAACAAAAAATAAAATAAAATTACAATTATTAAATGATACAAATATAAATAATATAATAAAAAAACAATTATATTGTAAGCATTACCCCATTCCTCTAATAAAACCAAAGGATTTGGATCCTCAATGGCACCCTGACTCATTAACAGAAGTGGTGGGAGGGGGTTATTACAGGTGGTATTAGAGCATCCAAGTTCAACACTCAAAATGGATGGGCTTATCATGGGTAATTGATGATTTTTATAAAATTCCTAAGTAAAACATTTAGGTGTTAAAATTCAGTCTAAATAAATTAATGATAACTCTAACTAGACATTGTTCACTTTGTGACCTATTGGAACACCAAGAAGTTTAACAGTTGGCTTAGCTAAACATATTTTGAATTGTAATGAATTATGAATTAGGGCAGGCCTGTAGACTGAGAGGGTAAATATGATCCTTGAAGATATGTTGAGGATGTATGTAATGCACCAACCCAAGAAGTGGGAAGAGTACCTACCACTTGTAGAATTTTCTTACAACAATGGATACCAAGAATCCATTAGCATGAGTCCATTTGAAGCTCTATATGGGAGAAATTGTAATATACCTATCAGTTGGAGTGATCCGGTGAATATGGCCATTATTGGGCCTGATATTCTTAAGAAGATGGAGCGACGAATTTAGTTCATCAAACTGAATCTGAAAGTGGCACACGACAGAGAAAAAATATATGCAGATCAACATAGGGTGCACAAGGATTTCTAAGTTGGGGAACATGTGTATCTAAGAATTAAAACCAAGAAGAGTTCCCTAAATATTGGGACATGTGCCAAGTTGGCACCATGGTATAGCAATCCATTTGAGATCCTTGAGAGGATTGGGCCAATGGCCTATAGGTTGGCCTTACCTCATTTAGTACTTAAATTTCATGATGTTTTCAATGTCTCTTTACTTAAAAGATATGTGCAAGTTCTTAATCACGTGACTGATTGGTTTGTGCTATAAGTGGAAACTGAGGGAGAGTTCCAACTAGAGCCAATATGCATCCTAGACAGGAGAACTCTCATGCTCTGTAATCAAGCCATAGAACAAGTCAAAGTGCAATGGGAACACTTTGGGCTAGAGGAAGCAACTTGGGAAATTACTGACTCCATGAAGGAAACATACCTATTTTTGTTTCTTAGTTGAGGAAAATATGAATATAATGTAAATATTGCACATAGTTATGTATATAAAGCTCCATAACACAGTATGTGATTGTATTTTATCTTTGGTGCTGCATATGGAAAAATAACACCAAGGGTGGTGATTCCTCAAGGGTGATAGGTTTGTGACAGCCCCAAACACAGTTTTGTTGTAACTTATATTTTAAATATTTCATAGAAATAGAATTAAATGGGATGAGTCAAAGGGACCCAGATTCTAGAGGCTTGGGAGGTTCCTTGCTTGAGATCGTTGTGGGTTTCTTCTGTAAGAAATTTGAACTATTCTAAGACATCCATTAAAAGAGTTGGTTTGTGAGCCCTAATGGATTGTCCATGATTTTAATATGGGTTGCAAGGGGGTGTGCAGGCCATGCTACCTCAAGAAAATCTCATAAGGAAAGGAGGACAAAAAATAAATGTAGGTTGACAGTGCAGATAATAAGGACTGGGGGTCAATCCCTGTGCAACAAGAAAAAAATAAGGAGGAATTTGAACTCATCAACACAAAGAGAGAAAAGGAGGAATCACGACAACATATAAATAAAAAGGTCAGAAGAGAAGAAGAGATATGGACTTGTCTTTGGTTTCGGTTGGCAAGATTGGTAAGTGTATTGTTTCTCCTTGGTGAGGAGCAATGCCTTGGGAGTCCTTGTAAATCCAAAGGTTGGAAATTGTCTTCTCTAGATTCCCTTATTGGTGTGGGTGGAGGATTGGGTCCTTATATTCCTGGAGGGAGAACCTATGAAACCTTCTTGTTGTTGATTATTAGTGTGTTCTGGACTTCCCTGAGTGGGTGGAACCATTGTGTGTGTGTGTGTGTGTGTGTGTGTTTTTAAGAGTGGAGAGGTTACTCTCTGGATTCCCTTGTTATTTTAGGGTGGAGGCAGATGGCCTTTGGGTTCTTTGCATTCTATTGACTGTTGAGAGGCTTGTGGGTGGAGGAGATAGTTCCTTTAGATTCCCTTTTTCAGATAGAAGTTGACATTATCTTTGAAGAAATCCCCTCAGTATCTAGAATTTGGATCATGGGTGAAAGCTGCAAGTAATATTGGTTGTAGTTGTCTATAGTTGGTTGGAGAGTCCTTCTCCTAAACTCAATTTCCCGGGATATTCCAAGATAAGTGTCTTATGTATTTTTTGTGTTAATGGATATGAGTTTTCATTTCTAGATTGAAATGGTACTAAAAATGATAATATGAATTATTTGCAAATACTGGACTGTAACAATGTTTATAAATGTGAGAATCATAGGTATAATTCATCCATAGCATGTAATGGGTGTTATGAAATATATGATTGTGTTATTAACATGCGTATTAAATATCAATGTATCATGGTAAACTTCATAAATTAAATCTTTGAAATGGTTCAGGAACCAGAGCCAGATATTATAACCTATCACAAGTGAGTACTTTATTATGAGATAAAAGTTACAATAGATACATCCACTTGAAAATGTCTATGCACACAAGTCTTAGTGATGTATGCTTATATAAGTGTTACAATTTTGTGACCCAGAATGGGAAGCAGGTGTCATTGTCAAGGATTATATCCTCTTCTAGCCGCAGTGGCCTGGATTTTCAATGAGAGATGCAGGAAGCCTTGCATTTCCATCATCCCTGGAGGTCTTCGACAAGCCCTAGAGGGCCACTCGCTACATCCCTGGGAGCTCGATACCGTGCCTTGGTTTGCAAATCAATGAGGGGTATCGATCTCCTCAAGGTCCTTTTGGTATTTAAAAACTCTTATGGAATCAAGAGGATATGTTCAAAACTAAGCTCAGTAGGGTAGCACTTGTAAAGGCTAGAAACTCATAAAGGCCACCTAGGGACGTTGGCCTAGATCACGTTGAATTTAGAAGATTTGCAACCAAACCTGGAAGGATCCCATGCTTGTCGACAATGAAATGGCTTTGCATGGATACCTAACTTATAACCAAATCATATGCATAGATGTTGTTGGCTAGAGGGGAGTCCTAACCATGGCAGGCCCTGATCGGTTCGGTCGGATTATACCTTATCACGATTGGGCACGAGGAGGGCGAATTTACCGATAAGAATCTCGAACAATCCTTTGTGGACCAATCGAAGGTGAGGAGGGCAGAGGAAGTCCCACTGAATCCATGTTGTAACACCCCTTCCCTATGATGCCATTGGAAAAGGTGGAAGGGTAACGCAGTTCTCTTGTACCATCATATTAGGCAAGGAGATCTGGACTGCTAGATTTGGGGATAAAATATTGAATTATAACCTTGATTGCGTTGGTCCTGGTAGGGGTTAACAGGCATGCAAGTCACAACGATGCAAATCGTAGATAAGGATTTCGGGAAAGGAGATCATTCAGACCGATGGATGTGTAACTAACGACAGGTGGGTGACGTGGATGTAGGGATTGTCGTTGTGGTGAGACCATAATAAACATAATATTATAACAAAAACAAAAACAAAAAAATTACAACTATTAAATAATACAAATATAAATATATTAAATATATTAATACACACACACACACACACACACATATATGTTGTAAGTAGTATCCCATTCCTCTAACATAACAAGAGGAGTTGGATCCTTAGTGGCACCTTGACTCACTAGAAGAATTGGTGTGAGGGGGTTTTTTAATTGTATCATGGAGAACTATAATGTCATATTGGAAAGTCAAAGAAAAATTATTACCATGAACATTGATCTAATCTAATTATTTTGGTAAGGCCATATTCGATATCACAATTTTGTTATTAATAATGAAAGCTCCAAATCTTATATTATTTTAATGTTTTTTATTTCAAGATGACACCATGAGGATCCTTCAAAGCCACATAAACCATGCTTCAAAAAATCCAATCCTCTTAGTAAAGTGTACAAGGTGTATTCCAAACACTTTACACTTTACATTTGGGGAAGTTATTGTAAATTATTGATTTTTAAATTATAAATAAATAATATATTAATAAATTTTAAGTTGAAGTGGATTATAATGTAATAATTGTATGTGACATAATATTAAGTTATAAGTATTATATAATACTATGGGAATGGGGAAATATCATAAAGAACTTAAAGAGGGGTGTTCGGGGAAATATTAGAGAGAACTTAAAATTGAGTGCTAGGGTGGGAGAATTATTAAACAGAACTTAATTAAAAATATGAGGGTGGGTAGGAGAAACAATAGGTATAACTTAATTAAACTTATGAGGGCAGGGGTGTTATGGCGGACTTGTCCTTTTTTCGAACAAGAAGGATTTCTCTAGATTTCCAACAAAACCTAGTAACACACATCAAAAGAATTGCTACATTTCCTTAGCCTATAACTGAAACATGAAACATGTAGTACGTGAAGCGATGTGATTTTCACAAGTCCTTTCAATGATTTGCACAACTATCTTTTCCTCAGTGCCTTAAAGACTTTCCAAGTGCTTTCCACAGCTTCTCCATGATGCTCCAAAAGAGGTATGCATAGAAAAAAACATTCAAAGGGATCAAAGAATCTCCCATATAAAATCAAAGGTAAATGAAATCCCTAACTTAACATACATCATATATTTGAATCAATATTCAATTATAAACCATGTGAGTGATCAATGAATCTCACAAATAACATCAAAATAGATGAAATTAGGAAAGAACAACTAATTTGTATTAAACTCAAAGGAGAACAAGCTTACAACCTGGTTGTCTTGACGTCACAAGCCTCTTCTAATGGTCTTTGTTCCTTCCCTTGATGACAATCTCTTCAGACCCAAAATAAGCATCAAAAGTTTACAAATCCAAGTCCCCCCATTCCTTTAGTCCTATGCTCAATTTATAGGCAAGAGGAAGAGATTTATAGTTCCTCTTATTAAGGGATATGATGCTTAAGAGGATATTAGTTCCATGAACCAAGGGACGAGGCACATGTATGTAGTGGTTTGAGGTTTCAAATTTGGATAATATTCCTCCATCAAAGCTTCTGTTAGGTCCCTATATTACTATTAAAGTCCCTTATTTTTGTTATTGTAACCCCCTTATTGTTATTGTTGTACCCTTGTAACCCCAATATTTTTATTATTGTCCCTTACATTATTATTGTTATGTCAGCTAGGATTATATTGTGACCCCATGGAATCCTATATATAGAAGGAGGTTTTTTCATTTGTATCGTCCAATAATTTTAAATTTATGTAATGTAAAAGAGGTTTCCCCCTTGAAGTGGCTTATTTCTAAGGCGTTGATCTCTCTTTTCTTTCATTTTGGAGCTGATTTCATAACATTTGGTATCAGAGCTTTGGATTCTAGGGTTTCGCTGCTCCAAATAGGTCATCATGGAATTTTCGCTATAATTTTTTTTCTATGAAGGTTAAGAAGCTGAAATTTTTACAGAGAGAAGATGAAATCCTAAGGAACTTCGTGTAAAAATTTCAGATCTTGGTTCTCCATATTTGCGGAGATATGATCTTTGAAAGTTAGGGTTTTGTCAGGCTCTCGAATTTCACCTAAAATAGGACATTGTGGCATTTGCGCTACAACTATTTTTATACGAAGGTTCAGAAACTGAATTTTTTACAGAGCGAAGCTGAAATCTTGAGGAACTTCCTATAAAAATTTCAGATATTGGTTCGCAATATTTTTGGACATTTGATCTGTGGAAGTTAGGGTTTTTTCAGGTTCCCAAATTTCATCTCAAAGAGGTGACTGTCGATAAATCGTCATAACTCTCTCTCTGAGCTTCGGATTGGAATTTTGTAAAAAGTGGCCGCAAGTAAACAGAATTTAGTTTCCTATATATAAATTTCAGAGCCGAAGGAGGAAACAGTGAGATGTGGCACGTCGTACAGATTCGCTCTACTGAACCAGTCCATAATTAGGTCATTGTGGGAGATTAGGCATAACTTTGCCTTGAAGAATCCAAATTAGGTCAGACCTGTGGAATTCGAAAGAAGATTCAAAGGGATACTACAGGGCCGAATTTCAAATATTGAAGATCCTAAATCATAGAGATAATTCACTTTCAATATCGAGCTCCTCAAAAGCAAGAAAAATGTGTGTATTTTTTTTCGAATTGCATAAGTCTTGTGTGAAAAATCAGTTTGAAGTGATTCCAAGGGCATATTGGAGCATAGATATCAGTATTGGGTTCTAAAATGCCAATTAAAAATAATTCAACACCCATTAAGCCTTCAGAAATGTTGGCAATACTACATGCACTAAAGAAATGACAACCTTACCTAATGGGAAGACACTTCAAGGTAAAATTTGATCATGATAGTCTTAAATACTTTATGGAACAAATATTATATTCAGAAGAGCAGCAAAAATGGGTCATAAAAATGTTGGGTTATGACTTTGAAATCATCTGCAAAAAAAGGGAAGCTAAATGTTATTGCAGATGCACTCTCAAGAAAGGATGAAGAGGTGGAAGCATTGCTTTGTGCCATTTATATTATCCAACTATATTGGATAACCGAAGTAAGGGATGAATGGAAGAAGGATGAAGAAGTGTGGACACTCATTCAAAAGTTGCAGCAAGATCCTAGTACATCTGATACATTTAGTTGGAAAAATGATTCCTTATGGTACAAAGATCGCTTATATGTTTGCAATTATTCCTAATTAAAACAAAATATTCTTTTGGAATTTCACACTTATTCTTTAGGAGGACACTCATGATTTTAAAAAACTTACCACGTGGTGAAGAAACAATTTTTTTGGGATGGCCTTAAATATGATATTCAAAAGTTTGTGGTGGAATTTTTGGTTTTCCAACAAAATAAATTTGAGACAATTAAGACCCCGGGCCTTCTACAACCTTTATCCATTCCAAGTCAATGTTGAGAGGAGATTTCAATGGATTTTATCACATGTTTACCTAAGTCCGAAGAAAAGAGTGTCATCATGGTGGTAGTTGATAGACTTACCAAGTATGCACACTTTTGTGTATTATCTCATCCATTTAAAGCAAGTACAATTGCTATTGCATTTATGGAAACGATTCAAAAGCTAAATGGAAACCCAAAGATTATTGTAAGTGACAAATATCCCATTTTTACTGGAAATTTTTTGATGGAATTATTTTCTTGTTTGGGTACTCAACTAGCTCATAGCTCATCTTATCATCCTCAATTCGATGGTCAAACTGAGATACTGAATAAATGTTTGGAAGGATATCTTCGTTGTTTTGTATCTGATAAGCAAACACAATGGGTCAAGTGGTTACCTCTCGCTGAATGGTGATATAACACTTCCTTCCATATTGCAGCAAAAATGACCCCATTTGTGGCACTTTATGGATATCATCCACCGTCCATCACATCTTCTTTAAGAGAAAATTCTAAGGTTCAAGCAGTGGAAGATCACATCGAGCATCAACAAGTTGTTCTCCAACTCTTAAAGGATAACCTAAATTTGGCACAAAACTGAATGAAACAATAGGTAGATCAACATCGCAATGAGAGAAGTTTTGATGTAGGAGACTAGGTATTTTTACTGCTACAACCATACAAACAAATGTCCCTCAAGCAAGCTAAGAAGGATAATAAATTATCTCCAAAGTACTATGGTCCTTACAAGGTGTTGCAAAAGATTGATACTATGGCATACAAATTGGAGCTTCCTACTTCTTCGGGAGTGAATCCAGTTTTCCATGTTTCATGCTTAAAGAAGGTTATAGGGGACAAACTTCCAGTTCAAACAATATTTCCAGAACTTGATGAGGAAGGAAAAATCATATTGGAACCTGAAGCAGTCACGGAAACAAGAACTCGATAGCTACGAAATCAATCAATTTCAGAGTATCTCATCAAGTGGAAGAACTTACCCACTAAAGATTCTACATGGGAGGATGAGAATTTTATACGGAGAATGAATTCGTTATGCCTCAAGCAGCCAAAGAGTTCTTCTTTGAGAAGGAGGGGCATTTGTTAGGTGCCTATATTTCTGCAAATATAGTCCCTTATTGTTGTTAGTGTAACCCCCTTATTGTTATTGTTGTACCCCCATAACCCAAATATTGTTATTATTGTGCCTTTACATTATTATTGTTAGGTCGGCTAGGATTATATTGTGACCCCATGGACTCTTATATATAGAAGGAGGTTTTGTCATTTGTATCATCCAAAAATTGTTCATTTATGTAATGTAAAGGAGGTTTCCCCCTCGAAGTGGCTTATTTCTAAGGCATTGATCTCTATTTTCTTCCATTTTTGGAGCTGGTTTCATAACAGCAACTAGAATTTTTTTTTTTTTTTACTTGTGTGAACAAGATTGCACAATTTATAGTGCAAGAAAGTGTGCAAAATTGTGGAGGCCACAATGGTAAAAACTGCACATGCGTAGGTAATGGTTAGGAAAACTACACGGATGCTCAAAAATGGTTTTTAAACAATGCAATCCAAAATTCCTTTTGTCCCTGGTATTGGTTTACTTTAAGCTTAATACAGGATTCACTTGAGACACTGGTTGGATGGCGAGAGATCTAAATTGACAGTCATGGTGGAAAAATTTAGTGTAAGAGATTGCCCCCTAAAGTGCAAAGCCAGAAAATACGTTTGATGACTGAAGCACTTTATCATGTCAAAGGTTCGGATCAGAGACCAATTGGTTGAAGAGCTGAAACAAACAATCAATGATTACCATATCATGCTTTCATATAAACATCACCAGGGTAGGAATTCCCATACTCAGAGTACAAGTATCTCAAATAATCAATATGGAAATACATTTGAAGATCCATGTCAACAGACTCACGCAGTATGGACGCATCCATCGATGGATATATATTTACAATCATGAATATTTAATAACTCCATGCAGTCTGGATGGATGAAACTAGATCCAAGGTCTCGATATCCATGTCTCGAAGTACGAATCTAACCTTGTGAGTAAGTGGCTTGAAGTTGAACATGGTAGAAACCACCTAATTATCGGTCAACGATGTAAAATCTTAATAGGTGCGAGAGAAACTAGCAATAATAACCAACAATAGTACAATCTATGAAGTGCAATTAAATTTTGTTGTTGAACACTCATAGAATCATTCGATCGAAGGTCAATGATGAGAAAATTTCTTCAAAGGTGAGAACCCTTCCATTAAGGCATGCAGGAAACAAGGTACAAAAAGGGGGTTTCTAAGTCAACTTCCTGAATAATGAGTTGATGTCGACAGGAAGCGACCTGTCGCAGGAGGGCCTTGATTTACCCCCCATCAACGACACGAAATGGGTATCAAGTTTTGAAGAAAAATTTGGAGTAATTAAGGACTGACTCAGGGATGGTCGACATGATTGAAGGTTATGAATTGCAAAGTAATTTTAACTAAGGCTGGACTTCTCTTGAACATGTGGGCGACATGAAATTTTGACTTGGAAGCATTTTGACTCAAAAATAGTACCCAAAACTAATTGAATACTTTCAATAAGGTTTGATTAGTTGTGAGACAAATGGATTTCCCAACCCGGACACAAAGGTGATGAAGTGACATGTTCAAGAGCGACACACTGCCTTGTAATACAAAAAAAAAATTCTCTTCCCAATTTCCCCCCACCGTTATTAGCAACTACCTATTTATTTTTGTACAAACTTGAGGAGGATAACATTTTCTTGTCTCGTAAGATCATCCTTCGGATGAGTCCTTTAGAGTATTTTTAACGAACCCTAGGAAGGAGTGGTTCAGTCTCGTCATGATGGACAAGTCCTGCATTGTTTATGTTTTACGAGTCCAATGAAGGAATAACTCAATGTCGTTTTCATATTTAAATAGTTTGAAAATATACGAAAAAACTTATTCAGTCCTTTCAACGTAAAATTTTAACGAGCTCGGAGAAAGTAAACCTCGGTGTTTTTCATTTTTAGGGAGTCAAGAGAAAAACAAGTAAACTCCAAGATGTCATTTTTTCATAAATTTAGGCTCTTGAGCCCGAAAAGGGGTAAAATAATGGATGAGAGAACTCTATTGACCATGATTAGACAATGTATACCTTTTCCATAAATAGTCTAGTTCAGTTCAGAAAATGGGTAAACTTATACTGAATAGATAATTGTTCATTTATTTTTTTGAGTTCGAATAGTCAAGTACTCAACGATATTTTCATGTTTAGGGAGTATGAAAAGGGCTTAAAAGAGAACTCCATATTTCAGTTTTCATAAGTTTTAATGAGTCCGAAAAGTTGATAAAAGTGTACTCATATAACCGATTTTCAATTTAAATAACGAGCATGAAAAGACATAAAGAACTTGGCATTTTCATGTAAATTTTACGAGCATGAAAAGATAGAAAAAGAAGCTCAGTATTTTCATGAGTTTAATGAGTCTTGAAACTAATAACCGAAATGGAGTCGAGATAGGTTTCATTTTAATACAAGCTTTACAAAAAAAACAACAACAACAACAACAACTATGCTTGAGCGTGGTTTCATTTTTACACAAGCTTGAAACATAGGAAAACTATGCATGAGATAGGTTTTTTTCATTTTTACACAAGCTTGAAACAAATAAAAAACTGTGCTTGAGATAAGTTTCAATGCCCCCCAAGCATAACCTGCAAGGGCACATGCCCCCCCGAGCTTCATTTCATTCACCTAAGTAGACTATTGGTTACTAATAGTTGAATGGAATCAAGGTTCATTTATGATATAGATGAAAGACTCGACTTAACATTTATGAGATCTAGTCGAAGACTCGACTCAATTAGGGGACGATTTGTTTCATTTTTTAACAAGTTTTACACAAGAAAAGAACTATGCTCAAAGTGACCTAATTCATTTTTTAATGAGGTTGAAATAGTAAAAGAACCATCCTCATGGGAACCTATTTCATTTTTTAACGAGGTTGACACAGTAAAAGAACCATCCTCATAAGGACTTGTTTCATTTTTTAACGAGGTTGACACAGTAAAAGAACTATCCTCACAAGGACCTATTTAATTTTTTAACGAGGTTGACACAGTAAAAGAACCATTCTCATAAGGACCTAATCATGGCTTCCATATAGAAGGAACGCATGCTAAGGGATACACCTCGATCATGGCTTCCAAGAGATCTTCATCAGATGGAAGAATGCTTCTCAGGAAGTAACACATGTCAAGGGAATAAATAGGGATAAGAACAACGTGTTCAAATACCCCCATAAGTTTCACCATGTCAATTACCAGATCTAACTCAAAAGAAGTCAAGAAAATAGTGAGACGCTCGCTTACATTGGTAACTGAAAACATGGGACCGGTTGCCACATAATTAACCTGTGGTGGGGTGGATACCATTTCCATATAAGGAACATTAAGGTATTTTGGATGGTTGGTATTTTAATCAATACCAATGAATGAAATTTGGTAAATAGTCACAATGTTTCCATTGTGAGGGAAAGACATCACTCGAAAGAGTGTGGACACAAAAACTTTCACAGCATAGACATAGTCTCTCCCAAGGAGAAAATTTAAATCCAAGGGGCCTTGGACTACCATAAGATCAATACGAATAGTTTTTCCTTCTAGAGTAATAGGTAGCTTATCGAGGATCCCTAAAGGTTCACTAATGGTTTTGTTAAAAGCTAACATATTTTTTGTAATAGGCACAAGCTTAGGGGAACCCAAAGCTTGCTAAGCGGTTGAGGATAAAATACTAATAGAAGCACCTTCATCTACATTTGTGCAACACACATTTTTACCATGAGTTTTCACAATGATTTGGAAAGGGGTGGAAGAAGGAAGACGAGGTTTTTTCAGTCTACTCCAATCAAAGGAAATGGCCTCATTACTTGGAGAGGGTTCTATGGAAATGGTTGAAATTCCCCCATGTGTAGAAGAATATGAAGTAACAAGAAGAACTTGAGCAGTATTAATTTCACTCTCTAAAGGGAGAATGGGACCGACAAAATTTGGAATCGATTCGGCGACTTGATCAACCAATGTTTCATCAACCTGAGTGATATGTGTTTCACTCTCCAATGGAAGAGTGGGATTGATTGTACTTGGAATTAGATCAGTCACTTTGTCAACTGATGGTAGGTTGGGAGAAATTTTACGGTAACTAGTTGGAAGTTGTTTATGTGGAACAGTAAGTTTTTCCAACAATTTTGAGGTTTCAGCCATGTGAGGGAAAAGATGAGTTTTCTGACTCCCTTCACATAACCAAAAAGTAAACCTAAATTTTACCCTTTTTCCATGAAACCTGAAAATCACTGGTTGATGGATCAACAATAAGTTTATAAGAATATTTAGACCACACTTCTAACACCTTTATAATACCAAGATAATCAATAAGAAGGTGGTCACCCTTACAAAACTTGCAAGGGTATTTCAGCGTACGATGCATGTTGGAAGGTTCCTAAACATTGCCAATACTTACAACCATGGTTGGTTGGTTGAATTCTTACTTATCTTGCTTCTTCTTCCTCCATTTCTTTTACTTCTTAGCTACCCAATTACTGGCTTCAAGGATTTTACCAAGCGAATAAGAAGAAATGGAGGAAGACATGTTAGGTGAAGAAGATAAAGGGCCAACATGAGGTTGGTGATGTTGAGATGGTGAACTCGGTTGAGTTGGAACAATTTGAGTATTTGAAGTCAACGACGTTGAAAACAACCATATCGATAGACCTATGGTAAATCTAGCTAATGACAATGTAGCCATATATGTATGAACGACATTTCCAAAGCCAGGAAAAGGACTAGGATTCTCGTTAATCGGGATTCCTTGATCAGTAAATTCTAGAATTGTTGCCATTAGATTCAACTCAAATAATTTTAATTAATAATTTAAATAATACTCACAATCCACACCTAAGGTCTGTAAAAAGTAAAAGCAAGCAAATAAAACATGTTAGTAAATCTAAGGAATCAAACCATGGAAACAAACTTTTCACAACAAAATCACTAGTTGGTGATGAATGTTGGGTGTGGAGCTTGATTATCTTGTTTATTTTGTATCACAACGTTGGACCCTTGTACCTTAATGGGGTGGAAACGCTGCCCGTAATTAAACACTGCCTGGGGGGTCCAAGGGGGGGCGGTTGCGACTTTATGGAGGCCCCCCCTGGCGGGGGGTTTCGGGGGCAGTGCCCCCGAAGCTAAGAACAGATGTAAAATTTCCTTGTAAAAGTATAGTAATTTCTAGTTGTTATAGCATCATTTCTCACCTTGACATGATTCATGATTGCTACATGGCTTTTTGGGCACCCATTCCTACAGACTTGGACAAATTCACTTAAAAACAGTGGAAAATCCTCCATACGCGACTATGCCGGTGTTTTTCCGCGTGTATACGCGAGTACAGCTAGACTTTTCCGCGTATGCCATTTTAATGATTAAAAAATATATAAAAATCCCTAATTTCGCGCTGGGTTGATGGTTACTCGGGTAGTTCAACCACCCCAGCCCATGGCCAACTGTTTCCAACTGCTGAAACTACTTGGAGGGACTATAAAAAGACCTCATAGGTATGGCCTAAGGGAGAGAAAATGATGATATTATACTGTGAATCTGTCGAATACGATTCCCCTGGAGCTGACGCACTTTCCCGGTTCATTGTAGGAAACCCTTGTTTCCTTGAGATACACATCCTTTTATATGTTATCTCGTATGCACCAGTTTGGAAGGAGTCTTAGCGAGGCAAGGGGCTGGACGGATCCAGACGACGGTCTGCTCGAAGGCCGTGGAAGGATCAGGTGATCTCTCCACTTGATTACTTTTGGACATGCTATTTATAATACAGAAGTATCATGCTATTCCCGAAATAAACGTGTTAGTGTATGCTTTTCATATGTGAAGAATATTGTTATTTACAACATAGAAATGATTTAAAACACGGAAAAATAACATATGAATCTATTTCTAACATGCTAGAGTAGAAATATCTTTAATACAACTTGTCCTTTGTCTTGGGATCCATTAGCTGTATTTCGGAGTTAAGGAGGAAGGAACGGGTTCACGGGGAGTTTGAACTCCCACGTGGATCTCGCCCCAAACGTAGGACCAACCGGGTAAACCTCTCATTCTGCTCTGTTGGTTTGAACGTCCTTGATTGTGTGAGTCTCTGTTCGTAGTATGCCCACCTTGTGGAGGTTGAATCCCAACCAACCTCTAGGGTGTTAATTCCCCGAAACAGAACTGGCGACTCCGCTGGGGATCACATTTTTGTGATTCTCCTGTTGGGTTGTTTCAGCTGTTTGGTAGGCTACCAACAGTTTTTTCTATCTTTTACAGTCCAGTTTTCTTTCTTGCAGTCAGTCTGAAGTCTTGGTGTCTTTCCCAGACTTGTCTTTTTTGTTTTTCATTATCTTTCTTTGTATACGCCTTTTTATGCTGCAGGTATTATACCGCCAGTTTGGGTAAAGAGATCTAACAAGTTCTGATACACGGTATGTGTGGTTTCATAGCTGCAAGGTCGCGTATACCTAGGCTGAATTTGAAATTTCAAGATTCTGGTGTTTTTGGTCTTTTTTGGCTGTGGAAGCCTGTGTTTGCAGAGTCTTTGTACTTACTGGAGTGTGACAGAAGTGGTTTTAAGTCTTGGTTCTCTTTCGTTTGTTTGACCTTCGCTTAATCTTTTTGAGTTTTCGTGTTGAGTGTACACTCCTGGATTGAGTTCCAAGATTGCTTTCTGAGCATTCTTGGCTGTTCTGCTTTATCAGAACAGAGAGCTTCTGCTCACTGACTCGCTCCTATCTTTTTGTTGTGCTTTTCATTGCGTTTTTTGCTTTGTTTTCGATTGGTTTTCTTGAGTTTCATAGGCTAGAGTTTTGTTGCAATTTTCGAAGAACTTTTCTTGTTTCTTTGGAGTCTTTTGTTGTTGAGTTTCTTTATTTCTCTAGTTTGGTTGGGTGAGTTTTAGGTATTGGTAGCTCTTGCTGGATCTTTGCTATCATTAGCTTTATAAGGTTTGGGGGCATAGTTGAAGTTTGTGCTTGAAATTCGGTCTCGTTTTGGCTTGAATTGGGATAGTTGTGCTTGGTCTTCTTGAGCTCTTGTTTTATAAAACTAAAAAGCCTAAAAAACATTCGTTTTGCTTTTTGTGTTTTGCATTTCAAAAACTCAAAAAACATTTGGTCTTGTTTTTGTTTTTGTTGTTGCGTTTTTCATTTTCGTTTGGCCTTATCTTTTGGAACTTTAGTGAAGTTTCTTGCTTCTAGTTTTTGGTTTGATTTTGAGGAGAAGTTGTCATTTGATTTCTTTTTATTATTGTCAAGTATTTTTGTTGTCTTATACTAAGAGTTCTTGTTTCAAGAATTGGCTTTCTGGACAATAAAAAGATGAGTTAAAACTGAAGAAGCTTTTTTGGGAAATTTCACCTTGTTTCAAGGGACCTTTTGCATCTTAGAATTTACATGCTAGTAGTCATTTGCATTAGTAGTCATTTGCATTGGGTGCATTGAATCATTTAGTTAGCTTCTTAGTTTTTGTGGTATGATTTGTAATTAGAAAGAAAAATACATTTACAAGGTAAATAGAACTTATATGAAATTGTCCTTCATGGAAAGACAAAAGAAGCTGCATGTGCATGTAGTCGGAGTTTTTATTAATTTCTTTTAAGTCAAAACACCATTGGTTCAACTCCATATCCTTGTGACTTAATACAACAGCCCTTAAAATAAGCGATTTAATCTAAAATCAACTAGCAAGTTTTATTAAGTGTCAATCACGAACTAGCTAGGTTGTAGGGCCTTGGAATAGGAGAGAGGAGAGTTAACTCTCCAAGGCCGCTCAAACAAACATAGAAGTTTATTAATTGAGCGAAATCCTACTCCGTGAGGTGGACTGGGAAAGCTCTCATCCGAGAGTCAAGCGCGAGGGGAAGTGAAGGTTAAGAAGAGGGATACCCCCTCCCGTTAGCTGAATGTGACCTCAAAACAGTCATGAAGCAGTCTGGATTGGTGTCCATGGTGTTGTTCTGTGGGTACACAGGGAGTGTTGTGGGGGGAATGCAAGTAAGTACACAAAGTTCGGTATCACTTTCGGCGGTACCTGGGGGTATGCTTGAAAACTTGGGTGCTGAACGTAAAAATTTGTCGTTGGGAAGGTAAATAGCTGCTGATACCTTCGCTAGTTGTTTTGGGCCCTAATCATCCCAGACTGCTTTCGGAAGGCCCTATACTTCGCTTTCCTGTATTTTGGTGTCCGGTCCTCATCACCCGGAGCGGAAATACTTGGAGGCTGTTTGCTTGCTGTTTCTCAGGGATTTTGATTTTAGTGAGTTCTCTTTGCTCCTAGCTTGCCTAGCTTTTCACTTTTCTTGAGTCTAATATAATAAATCTGTAAAAGTGGCTGATCAAGCGCCTCGACGTTCGAGGAGAGTTCGGGGGTTATCTCCCGAGAGTGCAGAGCCTTCTTCGAGAAGGCGTAGGAGCGATCTAGCAGGTGGTTTTCACCCTGTAGAGTCTGACGCTGTGGAGAGAGATCCTCCACTAAGGTCTGAAGGTTTCGTTGCTGATTCCGGTGTCGGTTCCGAGAGGGGCGTTTCGCTCACCTCGAGGGTATTGTTTCCTCAGGAGGAAGATTTTCAGATAGAAGATATACCTGAGCCTGCGGCTACAGGTCCATCTCCTCTTCCTCTTGATCATTCGTTTGTTATAGAGTACATCGGACCGGAGTCTGAGAGACCGCCGGATCTTCCTTATCTTTCTTATCTTTCGATGGCCACGACTGGGAACGCGGCTTCTACCGTGAGTGCTGCGGGCATTCAGACCCCTGCTTCTGTCGAGGCAGGGGGCACTCTTGCTCTATCTTCAAGTGCTTCTAGCACTGCTATGTTTGGCTCTGGGTTCACCCAAGCATATGCTTCTCAATCTGGTCCCTTCGTTTCAGGGATGTCCATTGCTGGAAATCCCTCTTTTTCCTTTACCGCCGGTGCAGCTGGATCTACGCCCATGCCTAACATGGCTAGTGGATCAGCTTCGTTTTAGGGTTTCCCTTTTGGGACTGGGCATATTCCCAGTCCCAATCCTTCTTTAGGGTCGTTTCCTTTTACGTCCCAGACCCAGAGTTTTAACCCTTGGGCTCAGGGACCAAGTTCGACTGCTTTTATGGGATGGAATCCTATGTTTGCAACGTCGGGGGCAGGGAATTAGTTCATCGCGAGTCATCAAGGGAATGCTTCTTTCCCTGCATCGAGTGCTTATCAGTCTTTTTCTCCTCTGTCTAATGCGTGGAACCCCTACCAGGGGCTTTCCTCTTCAGTCAATACTTCAGCGGGGGGAACTAGTCTGGGTCTTGGTAACTCGGCGTGGGGAGGAGGTTCTTCTCCGTTTTCTACGGGTCCTTTCTGGCAGCCTGGTGCCTCATCAAATCCAGGCTATTCTTTTCGGAATGTGGGAAATCCATCCCATCAAGGATGGAATTCTCAGGCTCCGCCGCGATTACCATTTCTGGCAACGTTAAACTTGCCAGACTTGGCGAAGTTAACTAATGACCCGATTCAGTATAGTCCGGGTTGGCCTCCGGTTCCAACCAAACTTCCTTGAGACATTCCTAAGTTTGAAGGTAAGAATGGTGAAGATCCGGCAGACCATGTCACCACATTCCACTTATGGTGCTCTTGAACTCTGCGATCGACGAGCTGATTAGATTGAGATTATTGGTACTGCTTCCAAATGCCGCAAAATATCATATAGAGCTCCTTTGAGAGCGGTTTAGCACATTTGGAGAAGCTGGCTATCACTTTACGAACCATTTTAGGTTGCTTGTCGAAGGATATGAAATTTAGGGCCAGCTTCTCTGGCTAATTTTAAGCAGGATGAGGCAACTCACATTTCTGATCACATTCAGGAATGGAGGAGAAGGAAGAGGCTTATCAAAGATCATATTCCAGGTGAATTCCTTCTCGAGTGGTTTTTGAAATCTCTGCAGTCAGGCATTTGAAAGGATGTATCCTTATCTGGGGTATTTTCTGAGGAGCAGGCCATTTTTAGGGCCCAGCAGTTAGAACTGATCTATTCTCAGTCTGGGGTACTTTATAAGTATTTGCCCAATGCTCCTCGCTCCAAGTTGGATTTATCGAAACCCAAACCTGGTCTGCATGGTGACGGGCTTGTCGGATCGGTCAATAGTAGTGCAGCCAGCCTGCTTTCTCAATTGCAGCAGTTGTCTTTACAATCTGCTCCTTCTGGTCAGGCTGTGCCTGCTGATTCATCCCCTTCCCAGCCTTTGTCCATAAATGCCATCCAATCTTCTGAACCCAAAGGAAATCAACAATCCGATGGGAAGAAGAAGGGACGTAATAACAAGAAGAAGGGCAAAAATGGGAAGGGCAATGCAAATAAAACCAACGAGCGTGTTGGTGAGGGTCAAAAGGAGAAAAAGAAAGTGAAGTTTCCATGCAAGCTTTGTGCTGGAGACCATCTCACACACCTTTTCCCTAAAATTCAGGATGCTCAGCGCCTGTTATCTCAGCAGGGTTCTTCTAGTTCCCAGGCTGTGCTAACAAACCCGCGCGCCCCCGAGACGGCCGGTGGTGCGCGGCGCGGTGCGTCTGGGGGCTACACGGGTGCCAGGAAGGGGGAGATTCTCGAATGTCTTTGTGATGAGTGCTCACGTGGATGTCGCACTAGGATCTAGTGATTATGGCGGAAGGATCTTCGAAAGCTAAGGAAGTTCTGGTACTCTTGAAACCGCTTCATCACGAAGCCAGGCGGCCCCGAGTCTGTGCCTCGGATACCGAAGGTCACTCTAGCGGACAACGATGATTAATCCGGCTGAGGCGCCGGAGCTACTCTCGGGTGTGAAGATGCGGCGGCAGAGTCCTTGTGCTCATATCGACTTTTAGAGGTACTCCGGTCTGTCGTGGTGAGTCCCGCTTGCTCCACGCCATTTGGGAATATTGATCGAAAAATTCTCTTGATTACCTTTGATATGAAGAATTTTAGAGGAACCTCCTCATCTTCCTGTTACCTTCCATGTTAAATCATCGTATCGGAAGACTAACATCTTTAGCACGGTTGTTGATGAGGGTGCTTCTACTTGCGTGATGTCTTTCGCGTGCTGGAAGACACTTGGATCTCCAAAAGCTGCTCCGTCTAGCACTATTCTTACTGCATTCGATGGTCATTCTCACAGACCCCATGGTATTGTCCCGGCTTTGCCCATCTGTGTTGGGGGCAAAACCATTAACATAGAAGTTGAGGTAGTAGATGCAGCCTTGGACTACAACCTTCTGCTGGGGAGGAACTGGATATATGAGATGGATGCCATTGCATCCTCATTGTTTCGAATTGTATGTTTCCCCCACGAAGGGAGGATAGTCACGGTGGATCAGCTGGCATTTGTCCTCTGTGGAGCACGGATGCGTCTTGCGACTCTTTTTTGTTCTAAGTTGGATAATATCAAAGGCGCACAGCAATTTGGGAGTTGGAATATATTCTTCACGATGGGTTCTTTTTGATCTTCCTCCTCCTAAGATATTAATGCTATTTCATCCTCCAAGGCTCCTCCGAAGAGAGTTCTTTCGAACTCATTATTTTTCGGACCTTGGACCTTACCTTCTCACGGCCACGTGGAAGAAGAGCGGAAGTGGGTCGAATGGCATTCCGGAGTTACTGGTGAGATTGTCGATGCAGTGACAACTGCGACCGATCCATTCCCCTCTTCCTTTAGGAAGAGTTGGATGGTGATGGCTGAAGCTTGGACGCTTACCGCCTAGGCGGGCTTACTTCTTCTTCTGCCCAGGATTGTCTAGATACCACTCTTCCATATGAAGAGGCCATCCTGGAAGCGATGACAGGTATAGATAGACCGTGGGATGACTTGCATCATTGGTCTTACTTCCTACCTGACTTGAGCGAAGTCGAAACAAGTTTTCCAATTCCTCAGTCTCCTGGACCTGTTCACCCAGTCTTGAGCCCCTTAGCACTAGCACAGGTTTATGCTGAAGGGAACATGGCTGTGATCTCTCCTACTATCCCGGTGAACATCTCCAGGAATCCCAACATTATCGAGAACGTTTTCATTGGAGCTGAATTTTCCCATGAAGAGGTTCAAATCTATACCGAGCTCTTCAAAGAGTATAGGGATGTTTTTGCTTGGTCTTATGAGGAAATGCCTGGCATAGACCCATCTATCGTCCAGCATGAGATCAAGACGTATGAAAACGCTGAGCCGGTCAGGCAAAAACTTCGTCCGGTTAATCCTAGGAAGGCAGCAGCTATCAAAGCTGAAGTTGAAAAGCTGCTTAAGGCGGGATTCATTTTCCCAGTTCCTCTGAATGAATGGGTTTCAAACCCCGTTCCGGTAGATAAAAAGCAAGGAACGATTCGAGTGTGCATCGATTTCAGAGACCTAAATAAGGCATGTCCTAAAGACAATTACCCCACACCATTCATCGATCAGATTATTGACGAGTGTGTGACGTATGAGATTTTCTCCTTCATGGACGGTTTCTCTTGGTTATAAGCAAATTACTATCTGCAGAATCAGGGAAGAATCAACCTTGAACCGCATTGCTTGTCACACAGGGTACGGTTGCATATAAAGAATACCTTTTGAGTCTTAAAAATCTTTGGAGCTACTTTCGAGGCGGGCCATGTCTTACGCCTTCCCGACATCAAGAAAATCATCGAGGCATACTTAGATGATCTAGCTGCTCATTCTCGAAAGAGGATGGATCATCCAGGACACCTCCGGCAAATATTTGAGAGATGTCGTTTTTATAAAATTGGTTTGAATCCGAACAAGTGCGTTTTCGCGGTAACATCCGGTCGGCTGTTGGGATTTATCGTGTCTAGGGAAGGGATAAGGGTAGATCCCTTCAAGGTTGAGGCAATACTTCGGTTGCCTCCCCCGTCTTCAATCCGTCAGCTTCAAAGTCTCCAAGGGAAGTCTAATTTTCTTCGGAGGTTTATCGTCAACTATCTTGAGATTACAAAGGGATATATGAGACTGTTGAAGAAAGGAGTTCCTTTTCTTTGGGACGACTACGCTCAACGCTCATTCGATGCCTTGAAAAAGGCATTGACCTCTGCTCCTTTACTGAGTCCACCCGATTATAGCAGAGATTTTCTTTTGTATCTGGCTACAGCGGAATCTACCATTGGTATGGTTCTGGTTCAGGAGGATGATGCTCTGGCTGAGCATGTTATTTACTACCTTAGTCGAGGACTGGTAGGACCTGAACTGCGATACACCCCGATAGAAAAATTAGCCTTAGCAGCAGTTCATGCTGTGCAGCGACTCTTTTCGCGGTTACATCCAGTCGGCTATTGGGATTCATTGTGTCGAGGGAAGGGATAAGGGTAGATCCCTTCAAGGTTGAGGCAATACTTCGGTTGCCTCCCCCGTCTTCAATCCGTCAGCTTCAAAGTCTCCAAGGGAAGTCTAATTTTCTTCAGAGGTTTATCGTTAACTATGCTGAGATTACAAAGGGATATATGAGGCTGTTGAAGAAAGGAGTTCCTTTTCTTTGGGACGACTACGCTCAACGCTCATTCGATGCCTTGAAAAAGGCATTGACCTCTGCTCCTTTACTGAGTCCACCCGATTATAGCAGAGATTTTATTTTGTATCTGGCTACAGTAGAATCTACCATTGGTATGGTTCTGGTTCAGGAGGATGATGCTCTGGCTGAGCATGTTATTTACTACCTTAGTCGAGGACTGGTAGGACCTGAACTGCGATACACCCCGATAGAAAAATTAGCCTTAGCAGCAGTTCATGCTGTGCAGCGACTCTGACATTATATTATTCTTCGCAAAACTTATGTCTTGGCAGCTGCCAATCCACTTCAGTTTGTCCTCAGCAGGCGAGTGATTGGGGGCAAATATAATAGATGGATTGTGATATTACAAGAATTTGATCTAGAGTTCATGTCTGCCAAATCCAAGAAGTCATTAGTCTTTGCGGAATTGATCTCCGAGTTGCCTTGTGGTGAGGAGATGATCTATGATGAGTCCTTTTCGGACGAACACTTGTTTTTAATCTCTCCACAAGATCCTTGGTATGGGGATATCATTGTGTATCTCCAGACTGCGAAGTTTCCCTCTTCTTTTTCGAAAGATGAGCGTCGTAAGCTGCGTCACTTAGCTAAAGGTTATCTGATTATTGGTGATGCTTTGTACCGTCGAGGGGTTGATTCAATCCTAAGACGCTGCTTAACTTTCGAAGAAGCTGAGGCTGTGCTCAATGATTCTCACAGTGGAGCTTGTGGGGGTCATTTATCAGGGCTTGCTACAACCCAAAAGATTTTGCGTGCTGGATACTTCTGGCCCTCGATTTTCAAAGATTGCATTGAATCGGTCAAGAAGTGTCATCCTTGTCAGGTGTATACTCGAAAAATGCGCGCTCATCCAGCTCCGCTTTTTCCAGTCGTTACTGTCGGACCCTTTACAAAGTGGGGTATGGATTATACTACTTGTAACCCGCCTTCGGCAAAAGGTCACAAGTACATTAACGTAGCAGTAGACTACTTTACGAAGTGGGTCGAAGCTATGCCTACTTTTGGGAACGATGGTGAGACTGCAGCTCTTTTCTTCTTCAACCAAGTTATCGCTCGTTTTGGTATACCTAGAGAGATTGTCACTGACCATGGCAGTCACTTTCAAAATAGTATGATGGCTGAGTTGGCTCTTAAATTGGGTTTCCAGCAGGAGCATTCATCTCCATACTATCCTCAGGCCAATGGGCAAGTGGAAGCCGTGAATAAGTCCTTGAAGACAATTCTTCAACGGACGATTGATAAACATAGATCCAACTGGCACATTATGCTATATCCTGCACTCTGGGCATACAAGACGTCAGTTAAAACTGCAACTGGCTTTACTCCGTTTCAGTTAGTCCATGGGGTGGAATCCGTATTCCCCATTGAATGCGAGATTCCTTCCCTTAAATTAGCTGTTGAGCTTCTTCCTGACACTTCTAGTCTGGCAGAGCGGCTTCTTCATCTGGAACATCTTGATGAGCAGCGTCGAGATGCCGCCACGTTGAATGAAGCCCATAAAAACTGAGTTAAAGCTCAGTACGATAAGGCAGTTAAGCCTAGGGTCTTTTCCGAAGGTGACCTTGTTTTGGTCTATGCCCAAGAAAAAGATGCCTTGGGGGCAGGAAATTTTAAGTCAATGTGGTATGGCCCCTATATCGTTAAGAAGGTCCTTAAGAAAGGAGCGTATACCTTGGTTGACTTCGAAGGGAATGAGTTGCCGGAGCCCCGAAATGGGCTCTATCTGAAGAAGTATTATGCCTAGGCTTTGGCCTGGCATTTTTCTTTGTATATAGTAGGTTTTTTGCTTTGTACATATCTGTTTGATTTTCGATTTTTGATGAGATGGTGATGTTTTTGATCTGCTTTGGCAGGTTGTGTTGATGTCATGAGTCATTTCGGTTTCGCCGATGGTGCTAGTAGACACACCCGGAACTTAGCTTCCGCGGCTTGGGTGCTTCATTATCCTTCCGGTCAGTTGTTGGTATCAAGAGGGGTCTGCATTGGTCCTGCTTCCAATAATGTAGCAGAATACACTGCAGTCATTCATCTACTCTCGGAGGCAATATCCTTGGGTGTTGATTCGTTGGTAGTTTTCTTGGACTCCCAGCTGGTGGTGTCGCAGTTGAACAACACTTATCAGGTACGAGATCCAATTTTATTACGATTGTTCTTGAGGGTACGTTTGTTACAAAGGTCATTTCAATTTTTAACATTCATTCATATTCCTCGAGCTGACAATTGGTTTGCTGACTCATTAGCTAATCAAGCTTTAGATTGGCATATTAATCATTCAATACAATAAATTTTAATCATCAAAAACATCATAAATTTGATACATTTATCACATCACATCAAATATCGCTGTATATATATCATCGGTATGTCAAAAAACTTTACAAAATTTGGATCCATAAATGCCGTACAAAACTTGGGCTTATGCCCCATCATGTTCAGTCTTAAAAAAGAATATACAGTCATCTAATATATAAAATATGTCTACTCCTGAGGACCCTGCCCAGAAGTCGTGTTCCTATAGAACATAACTGCAGTGGCCACACGACAGAATAGTCTAACCCAGTCCCGGGGTACTCCTACAACCCGTCTCTGGACGGCTTCTGGCAAGTCCTCCACGGCAGCCAGAGGGATTTGGCGGGTCAGTCCCTCCAAGTTTCTCTACACGGCCTGGAGTGTCCTGTCAGAATCCGCTGTCTCCGCCTCACCTCTGCGGCGCTTGTGACGTGCTAGGCCCTCAGGACGAACTGGTCCAACATCTGAAACATGATCATTTTTAAGTGTCAGTCATTATGAATCCAATCCAAAAACATGCTTGTTTTTCATTTTTCATACATATTTGAAAAATCCAAAAAATCATATAAGTTAAAAAAATTTGCAAAACTTACCGACTGCTCCCCATGCTGCTCCGGGTGGAAGTACTAGATCTGGATCTCCTCGGAAATCCATCCCGGCATAGGGATAGTCGTCCACTACGATGATCTGTTCTCTCCACCACAGGAAGAACTCATCGTCCCAAGTGGTTCGGGGTACCTCGCTGCCCCCCAGTCTCTTCATCATGTCTGCCCAACGGGCAATTCTTGGGTCCCGCGGGCTGCTGATAGTCGAGATGACTCTGGGTCTCAAAGCTGGAACTCTCTCGAAGAAGAATGTTGTCAAAATGGTCCCATAGCCAAAGTTTTTTGTCTTTGTTTGGCGAATGGAGGTCAGTTGTTGTTTCATGTTCTGTAGCAGGGCTGTGCACCAATCATACACATGAATTAAGCACTCTACAGCTATGCTCATGTGCGTCCTGGATGCCTGGTGTAGTGAGGCAGATCCTGCCACTCTGCCGATGGTGAACAGGAGGATCTTTATGTGAAAATCCCTGATATCTCTGATAGCAATCTGTGTTCCAACCTTCTTCGAATTATATACGCAATATATTTGGACATAGTCTTCCACGGTCAACCCTCCCAGGGGCTTTCCGTGCAAGTCCACTGGGTCTCCCCTCCTGGAGAGTCCAGTGATGAAGTATATATCTTCCACTTCTATGCGTAGTGGCATCTGATCAATTTTGAAGCAATCCTGATCTGGTTCCCAGTAATTTACGAGCATTTCAAGCAATCGCACATTACTTTTCATATTGGGCATTTTAAAGAATTTGAACAATCCACAGTTTCGGAGGACATTTTGTGCTGCGCGATCCTGCATGACCTCTTGGTCTATTGCGCTATGCTCATGTTCCCTCCATGAGATGGTCATCCTGAGAAATTTCATCAAAATTTGCATTAGAAACACTTTTTGGGTTACGGACTTGCGCATACGCGACTTTTCCTGTGCACAGTCGCGTGTATACGCGACTTGCCTTCATTGAACCCGCGTATGCGCAGATACGCATTTTTTAATAAGGGTTTCCAGGCAAAAAATCACTTAATTTTAATTTTTAAACGGACAAAATGAATAAACAGGATGATTAAGGAGCCTACCTGAAGTTTCGCTGAGTTCCGACGGTCGGTTGTTCCTGATTTGCTGAAAGAAGTTTTTAGCTCCAGAGAAATTTTTCCAAATCAGCTATGCATAATGAACCAATTGAGAGGTAATTTGTGTATTTATGGCTAAAAATTGAAAATTTTCGCAAAAGTTTCTTTATGCTTATTTTTTCGATCTGTCTTATGCTGTATAACTCGATTGCTTGGAAGTGCCCGGTTTGGTATATTTTCAGGTACATTTTGACGATTTTGATATTTTTCCCGGTTTTTGATCCATGATTTCAGACTCTTCACGGCAGGTATATGATCTTCACTGGCATATAGGTTAGGGAATCACTTTCCGTTGCATCTTGCATTCTAGCCTCCATACTGATCACTTGCCTTAGGGTCGATCCCATCAGGTCATGAGTATTACAACCCATTTCACTCGCCGATTATTTAATCATGACTTGATGGTAGAGCCTTCCTTTACATGGGCTTCCTAGTTGGTTCCTCGCTATCACTTGTTGCCCATGCTGCGTTTTATGTAGGCTCGGGAGTCCTCTTTAGTCCCGCCATGTCTTATGTGCTGAAGCTTCATTCTTCTTCTTCATCACTATCATTATTTCTGGCTTTTACCCTAGAGGCTCCCTGGTGTCGTTAAGTTGTATTACTGCATTGCATATTGGCTACTTGTTTATCCTGGCCTTTAGTCGGCTTCATTTGGACTCGATGTTTAAGCCAACTTTTGACCTTGACTTTCTGTACAAGTTAACCATTGCATGCACTTAGCTATCACGACTTGACACCTTTGTACCCATGGATGGAACGTTCCTCTGAGTATCACTGACCAGTTTTCGCCACCTTGCATTGAGCATAGGATTGTTCCAATCCCCGGAACTAGTGCATTTGCTTTCTTGATACTCGTTCTATCCATTGTACCATAGCATTCTTTTATTCTTTTTCAGGCTTATTATATGAAAAAGACAAAAAAATCAAATATAACAAAAAGAGCAGGAACGGGATGTATCTTCGTTATTTTGATGGCAGTACAGAGTCAGTTTGTCGCCCTTGAACAAAGCACATATACTTATATATATTTCCTTCATTTGGGATGGTTCTAGTTTGACCTAGGTTCAGCCTTTACCATGTTTCACTTGTCATTTCTCCCCCGGTTGGTTATCTCTTCCAATCATATGGAGAGTTTGTTTTGCCTCCTGCAAGACAGACTTATACAGTGTCACTTTTTACTGCCATGGTCATCACAGAGTCGTGCTTTTGTTCAAGGAAATTTTAGCCTGAGTCGGCCATTCTGCGGTGTCTCTTGACTCATTATTCAGTCGGCCTTCCCGGTCTTGTCAGTATCATGTTCTATCACATCAGATGTTTTGATCTTCTGCTCGTGCTGGTTTGAGAAGGTCCCCATTGACTTCTTGCCGGCGGGTTTGTCTCTTATCGACTACGACACATTGCTCTGAGAGCAAACCTAGAGCCGCACCTTGGGCCTATTTCCATCATTGATAGGTGACCTCGTGCTCGGCATTTGATCATCATCATGGGTCTTTGACTGAGTGGTTTCCCCTGTGTTCGACGTCAGCACACATTATCACACTTGGGATTCGTGCAGTACCTTGATTTCCATTTGACCCTATCGGTGGATTTCTCGCCTCTGTGTCAGCTTTCATTATTGGTTGGTTCAAAGGGTTTCTTTCGTGCGCTAGATTCATCTTGTGCGCGTTGGAAACGTACTTCGGTTTTGGTTCCATCACTCTACTTCGTCCGATTCCTTCCAAATCTTGGCCTGCGGGTTACACTCGCGCTGGACTGATGTGGGATGCCTTAATGCCTTCCTTCCAGCAGATCTTTTCCCATCGACTCCGACTCATTGCTCAGGGAACAAGATCTAGAGTCTTTTTGTCAGTACCTTAGGGTTTGCAGTCATCAGTGGCAGACTCTTCGCTATCGACAGTGGGGATTCATTATTGCCTCCTGATTGGTAGATTCTTTCAAGTGTTCGACTTCAACTCATTCATTCACACTTTTCAGATTGTACTGGGGCACCTTGACACTCATTATCATTATCGGTGGGTTGTCTCGCGTTGGTTAACGGGAAACATCATTGCCCGGTAATCCAACGATTTCTCACATGGTCGACTTCAGCTCATTTATTCCCAGTGTGTAGAATTGTGCCATTGTGATCGGTGAAGACCTCGGGTTGTATCAGCATTTCTCGGTTCACTGTTGACAGTCCTTTCAGTTTCTGCCAGTGTTGCCGTCCACCCTTATATGTTGCAGTTCAGCACAGCAGCATCTTATATGTTGGTCCCCGAGTTGCGTGATTATACCGTTTGATCTACCACTTATGATCCGGTACTTGGAGATTCAGTTACTTATTCGATCAGACATCCAGTTGCACTATCTTTGATCAGCTTTCTATATGTGATACTTGGACATTGATACAGACTTGTATTTTCGGGCCCTGCTCAGATGATTCACTATGTACTTTCAGTTCAGTTATACTTGTATACATATTGGATCTATTTCAGTACTTTCCATATGATGTATTTTTGACTGAGCATGGGTATGCCCGCCTCGGCATGAGTTGACTCTCTGGTTTCTTTCATTGGTTTTTGGCAGGCTGAAATCTGGTGAAGTCCTCTCTTGTCCTTGCGAAGTTCTTTCTATGTGCATAATACATTTCGGCCATCATGTACCCCTTCTAACCTCATATATTAGGGGGCATCTGTTATAGCATCATTTCTCACCTTGACATGATTCATGATTGCTACATGGCTTTATGGGCACCCATTCCTACAGACTTGGAAAAATTCACTTAAAAACAGTGGAAAATCCTTCATACGCGACTATGCCCGTGTTTTTCCGCGTGTATACGCGAGTACAGCTAGACTTTTCCGCGTATGCCATTTTAATGATTAAAAAATATAAAAAAATCCCTAATTTCGCGCTGGGTTGATGGTTACTCAGGTAGTTCAACCACCCCAGCCCGTGGCCAACTGTTTCCAACTGCTGAAACTACTTGGAGGGACTATAAAAAGCCCTCATGTGTATGGCCTAAGGGAGGGAGAGAAAGTATTGATATTATACTCTGTTGGTATTCCCTATCCAAGTCTGATTCCCCGTGCCTCCTGCACTTTCCCAGTTCATTGTAGGAAACCCTTGTTTCCTTGAGATACACATCCCTTTATATGTTATCTCGTATGCACCGGTTTGGAAGGAGTCTTAGCCCATCAATGACAATATTTCCAACATAATTAACTCCACTTATGCCATATCGATTGAAGAATACCCTCCAAAAAGGTCCAAGTGAGTCTAACCAATGTCCTTTCTAGGTAAAATAGAGACTTCCCCTCCGCCTTTACCTTGGGTAATGGCCCTAATATTATGGTCTCTAAGGTTATCACTTACAACAATCTAACTTGGGGGGATAGTTGAAAATTAGATGTACACACAAGGGAAGAGTAACAAAGCTTAATCCCCTTGAAATTTTCTCAACATGGTTAATCTAAGGTTTAATTTCAAGTGACTCCAAAGTATCTTTTGGCACTATTTGTAATGTGTGCAAATCACTCTACCGTAACCAATGAAGTGGGGTCGATCACTCCACTGGGTCGAATATTATCTTGTGATTTACTCCCTTGTTAGAGGAGCTTCCCAGAGCCAAACTATAATAAATGTATTTACTCCCTATCGCAATATTTGAGTGTTTGTTTACATCTTTAGAATGTTAATTCACTTCCCTATCCCAAATCCCTACAATTTGATCTAATGTAGGTTAAAATAGCCCTAAAAGTATAAATATTCTAATTTATTTTCTTAACGTTGTTTTCTAAAGTTGTTATTTACTCAATGGGTAAATGGATATGAAAATGATGATATTATGGCGTGACCCAAAACTTTAATGCAATCAAACATGATAATGCAATCTTTCATTTCAATGAATCTCTAATTACGGGAAGGAGAGATTATTTTCAATTTTTCAAAGAAAATTCAAATACTCCTAATTCTACCATATCCCTTTTCACAAATGAAAATTTCACTTTGAAATGACCCAAATGCATAAATTAGGCTTTAAAATTTCAGTTCACCCAATAACTCAAAAAATCATGAAACTTTCCTTTTTACAAAAGAAGCACTCAAAATTTCCAACATGCATGGAGAAACCAATCAAATCCTTAAAATGAATTTCCTCAAATGAATTCTATAAAATTAACATTGTATAAAGTGTAATTCTGAAAAACTTTAGCACTGAGAGAAGAAATGGCCTTCAATTCAAGTTTAGTGAAGAAAATACTTCTCATAAAAACACTCATTCTCGAGAAACCCTACCTTTAATTAATGAAAATATATTTCACAAACAGGTAAAATAAACACTAAATTTGGTCTGTTTGAGAGAAGAAAGACAAGAAGATAGTAAATCAAGATCAACCAAGCTTTATTTTGATAGATCCAAAAGCAATCAAACAAATCAAACAATAAATTTTCAAGAATACTTCTTCACAACATTCAATCAAACTGACCTACACTATCTAAAGGTCCAAGCAAGTATAATGAAGCATAAAAACCAAAAATTTTAGACATTAGTGAAAGGAAAACTCAAATTTTCAGAAGTTCCAGGCTTGTGCATAGGTAAGTAGTATGATTCAGTGCACATACACATTGTTTCTAATGGAACAATGCACACATATGCGCTTTACTTCTAAAGAGGAACCGAACAATTCGAGACAAATTTAGAAAAATAAAAACTCAACCAAACAATTCGAAAATTCTAAACTTTCGCCATCGTGAAGATTCTCATTCAAGGCTATTAAAGAAGGATCAAAATTCAAAACAATGAGATGATGAAGAACAATTCATTCCCCAATATGGTCGCGAATTTGTTATGGATGACTAATTGATAATGCAGACAGAAGAAATATCCCTAGATTCAATTAATGACTCTAGTAACAAACATAAAAGCTAGCAAATGTTTCCTTGAGTTTATCTATATTGAATCATAAAAAATAATGGCAATAGACGAAATCCATACCTTTTAAATGTAATGCCTGATAAATATTACCGTTATGGTTCATGGAAGCTCCTCAATGCTTAAAAATCAAGACTGCAAACATAGAATAGCAAAAGATCAAAGGAATATGAAGAATAAATGATTCAATAAAACTCATACCGGTGATCAAGGAAACTAGTACCTAATATAATTTCAATGGAAAAATGGAAGTAAAATACAACATACATATACTCCATTGAACAATATAGTGGGAAGAAAAAATTATTTTTATTAATCTCATAAATAAAGGAGTTACACAACCTTGGCCTTGATGAAATGTGGCTCCTCCCAATGATCTTCAGTCTTCTCCTTGGATGACAAGCCTTCCAACCTTCTTTTAGAAACATAATTTTACCTTTAGTAATCCCCCCAAACCCTCTGGCATATGTTTGATTAATATGCTAAGAGGAGGAGGTTTGAGATCCTCATGTCAGGGATGACATCCTCAAAAGGTGGGATTAGGGTTCCTTAAATAATGAGCTCCATGAACAGAGGGATCAGGCTTGAATAGGAATCACCTCGAAGCTTTTAGTTGGGAAATATTCACCCAATAAAGGTTATATATTTCACTTTTTATTTTTACTTTCGTTGAGTCATGTGTATAGTTTATAATGGAAGACAAATCAAACTTATGTGCTGGCTTTAATGATAAAAGTTGTGTATGCACACAAATCGGCTAGGATAATGCACATGTGAGTAAAAGTAGGTTTTTGGACCTTATAAACCATATTTCTCATTTCCTTTAAGATTTTTAACTTTTAAACTTGCAGGGTAATACTTTGGAATAAAATTATGGATAAAGAAAGATTGAATTTGATGATCATTTTCCATGGTGACAAAATGATGTGTAAAAAGGAAAACAAATTCTATAGAATTAAGCACGACTGAGGTAGAGTACATTGTTTCTAGCATGGTTAGTTTTGAGGAAGTTTGGTTGAGAAAGCACTTTCAAGAGTTGTTTACAACAAGAGTGGGATCTGATTGGGATAAAACATTATATTTCATGAAAATTCCAAGCATATTGAGATTGAGTATCATTATATACGAGTCACGGTGCCAATAGGAGCAGTGAGACTCCATCACATATCGATTGATGAGAAGATATCATACATACTCAATAAGGCTTTGTCAAAAGGGAAGTTCTTGGTCTTCATAGAGAATCTTAGACTAAGGGATCTGACCCTCACAGGTAAGGGTCGCTATTGATCAAGGAAATTTAGCTATTATCTTTCCCCTTATTTAAGCTCCTAGGTTGAGGAATTTAGTCAGATAGCTCCTAAGGCTGAGGGAACTCTAGATAATAGGATAGTTTTGATCCTTACCTCAGGGTAAGTATTATCAAGCCTAAGTGAGAGGATGCAAGTGTTCCACCACTAAATATTGATGGCCAAGTTGGGAAGTTCAGTGGATAATATAATAGTTGTGATCCTTACCTCATCGTAAGTCGTATCTTTCTTATTGTCGTAACGATAGGATAACTATGATCCTTACCTTCCATGGTAAGTCGTATCCTGCCTATCATCCTTAGATTGAGGGTGGTAGCTTGATATTCCCTATGATGTCAAATTCTTCTTCTTTTAGATTGGAGAGTGTTGAACAAATATGAGTAGTGATGAGTAGAGATGAAATTTGACTTAACGATGACAAAATATTTGAGATGGGACCTTTGATAGAGTAAACAATTTCTCCCTAAGTGAGAGGGATCGTTAATTTGAAATATCAGGGACAAATTCCCTCCTTTAGACAACCTTATTCATTCAGAGAAGACCCTCATTTCCCTTAAAATAATTTAATTTGGTGAAGGAATTTTTCTTTTTTAATGTGAAAACCCAAAAGTGCATAAAATTTCAGGTCAGCTTTAAAGACAAATTGCGTCTCCTCCAATGCCTATAAATAGAACTCATTAGCACCTCATTCTCTTGGAGGTTCATACATCTAAAAAATTTCAAGTCTCTTTGACACGTGCAAGGAGGAGATACTAGATATTTTGACTGCGATAAAAATATTTCTTTGATTAGCACATTGACCGACATTGACATTTTGAGATTGGGCATAGTTTGACTTGATTTGACTTGGAATTTTGGACTATATTTGGAGGCAAGATTATTTAGCACAATGATTGAGGTTTTCTAGGAACTTTGATTACAGTTGACCATAGATGTTGAATTCAGATCTAACCATAGACTCTCTCTCTCCTTTGACCATGTTTGACCGTGAATTTTGGGTTGTTTTGACGTCATTTTGACCTGCAAAAGAGGCCGAGTTTTTTTATTGAACTTTGACTGATATGTTTGGGAGGTTATTTGAACATTTAATTATGACTCATTATGGCATCTCTTGTTGTTATTGACTAAATTTGACAGTTTGTTAAAATTTTATTTTTGGGATGATCTCTTGGATTTTGGATATTGATTTGTTAGAATGTAAAAGTTGTTGACCTTTGTCTTTTGATTGGTGAATTTGATAATTGTACTCTTTGTTGAAAATTTTATGAAAATATAATAACGATAATAAGTTGAAAGGGTTTTCTCCCTTGTGGGGTTTTCCCCTAGTCTTTGACCAAATTTGGGGTCTCTTTTTATTTCTCTTGATTTTATTTAATTATCATTGGATTCAATGTTCTATCTACAATTGTTATTTATCATTGGAATATTAAATTTTATTTCTAATTAGGGATCATATTGGGCTAAAGTGATTGTAACAACAGAGAATAGTGGAAAATTAATAGATTCTTCTCCATTGATTGTTCTTGAATAATGATCTCAAATCTTCCTCAAATCTTCAATATTTTGAAGAATAAATTCTAATTTGAAGCTAAGTGGTCAAATATGAATTTTCCAGAACTTTCAAATATTCATATAAACATCATAAAACTCATCCAACATTTATATATAAGTGAAAACATGTTATTTCTCTAAAAATTAATCAAAAAATCACCTAAAATACTAAAATAAATTCTTTGGAAAATAATAAGTCTAATCCCATATATAATCATGAAATGGTATTAGTGTAAGGTTATGGAGTTTTTGAATATGGATGAAAACTGAAGGAGAATGAATGAAAAGAGAGTGAAAAATATGAAAGTTTGGAGAGCCAACTACATGAAGTTGAAAAAATGGAAGGATATGAGAATAGGGAAACACCTAATCATTAAATGTTGGTCCTAGTTTGTGTTGACTTGTGTTTTTATCCCATTTTCCTATCCTTCACTCCCAACACATGTTACTTACAAAACATAGACCACAACATATCCAAACTCTACTTTCCAATACAAGTGTTATGAATATATGACAAAACATATTCACATATAGAAAAAGATACATTCTTTTACATGTAATAATATAGAAATGACACTGGGAAAATAATTAGAATATAATTAGGAAAAAATACTTGAAATAGATGCAATACTTTTAGGATATTTTATCATAGCTACCTCCTTTCAACTACACTTACAATAAAACTCACTATAGGTTGGATATTATCAAGTTATAGTCATCTAATCACTTCGACGAAATTACCTTACTTTCACCTTTTTCACTTTTTTCTTCATGGTGGGTGTTTGTTTTATAGTTGATTTGGAGAGGTGGAGGGGAATATAATAAAAAATAGCTTCACTTGACATGGTATTTTTATCCTTATCCTCCTTTTGATATTTATTTTCTAGCCCTTTATAAAATTATCCTCTCATTCCATAAACCCTAGCCACATTAACTATCTTTGGCTAAAGGGTATAAGTATTCAACACCTTTTGTTAGGCCACTAAAAGTGTTGCAACATTGTTTTCCAGTGTGCCTAGAACATTAGAGTGTTAATTTAAGTTGTTTTTAGGGTTTCCCATAAGGTATATGTAGCATATCATGCTTTACATTTATTCTTTAATGGTCTCCATGGAGTGTCAAATTGAGCTATAACACCTTTCATGAACCACCCGTGACATCATCAACCATGTTGAATGTATCTCTCACTTATTACACTACACCATTATTAGATGATGATCTCGTACATCCTCATGATATATTTTAGTAAAATAAAATACACCTAGAAACACCCATCACAAAAATTCCATTCCTCTTCATACCACCTACCAAAGCAGGAAAACCCACAATGACCACATTTAATCTTCCTCAACTCATCCTTGTGAGGATTCTTTGATACCACTCCCCCACCCCCCCGTCATGTTTACTTCTCCATGAAAACACTAGTTCCTTTGGAATTAAACCTCACATTTCCTCCAAATTACTCATCACTTGTGGTCTTAGAGCTAACTCTAGTACCCAAAGTACTAACTAATCCATCACCTAAGAAGAAATCTATGGGGAAAATAATAAAATTTGGGACATTAATACCTATAATTCATTGTAGACACTAAGACTACCACAAGTGCTTAGATTCCACCTTTTCCACCATTTGTGATATTAAAAACCACACTAACAATGTTCTCCCTACACTCATGAAACTACTAAGTTATCTAAATATACTAGTGACAACCCAAAATTTAACAACCCCATTGGTTATGGGTATACCTCACCCACCTCGAAAGGTACCTACCAAAATGAACAGTACAAAATTATGCACTAAACATCCTCAAACCTGAAGATGACATAGGGTCCAACCCTTGTTTAAAAAAAAATGTGCAACTCACCGGGTGGAAAGGAAAGGATGGCAAGTGGGACCTGACCGAAGGAAACCTGCGGGCACAAACAACCTAGTAGATAACTCCGAAGTGCCTCCGCAATTGACCGTGACATAAGCGCGTTGACTCAAATCAATGGATCACATTCACTGCAGAGGCACACCTCCAAAGAGCCTATTGTACCCAGCAGTGACCCTGCGGTGATGTAGGCGACCAAAGACAACATCAATAAGCAAGCTATCTCATAGTCCATGTCATGTTCCCATACCTGTCTTATCATGCATTTAATTCCCATTTTCTCCCCATAGTACCACTGTGCTTATAAATAGTGAGTCAAAACCCTGTTCTTTGCACCTACATGTTTCATTTCAAGTTTTCAAAACCATCGAAATCATCTTGCCCTTTGTTTCCGAGTCCATTCAATCGTCACCTTAAGTGAAAACATGGCCAAAAAATCATCGTTTTTTGGTTCTTCTAGTCACACTCCTCTCATGGATATAGAGTAGGATGTAATGGATAGTCATTTCATAGTAGAACATTTGCCTCTGTACCAGTAAGTCATTCATAATAAACAAAATTCCACTGTATTCACAGCTATTTTCAGGTCTAGAGTCTTGTCTGCATGCATCCCAAAAACTTATTTTTTCCCAAAATTCATACATTGGCTAGCATCAACATTATATCCCAGCAAGTGTTTTGTAATGAACCTATTTGGAGAGAGTGTCTTACAAGTTTCATCCCTGCTAATTTTTCAAGCCTTCTGCTACCCAGAGTCTGAGTCCTATGTTATTTTTACTGAAGAGTCATTGACAACATATTATGAAAATCTTGTAGGGCAAGATTACATGCCGATTTTATTCTTTCTAGAGCCAGAACAAGGACATTTTTATTTCGATGAAAAGGTATTTCCACTGGAAATGTTTGATTCAGATGTCAAGCTTGTGTTACAATTTCTATCAAAAATACTTGGAAAGGGAGATGCTTCCCAGATTAACAGAATAATTTGTGAATTTGGGGTAAAGAAAAGAAGTGGAATCTGAGAGAGAAACTTTTACAACAAATTTTGCAGAAGGATGAGGATATTTCCAGTTTGAAAGAGAAAGTAGCTAAACTATAGGGGCAGATTGATTCACATGTCTACACAATAGTTTTGTCATCTGGAACTAATGACCCAACAACTAAACTATCACAATTAAGCATTCTGTTGAGGATGGTAGAGATCGATTTGAAGAAATCCAAACGTGATCTTGAGACGACCATAAAATTTATATGTGCTAAGGATATAGAAACTCAAATATCAAAATAAAATGAAGACAAATACAAATTAGATTGTCAATCAGCATATGAATAAATCAAGAATCTCAAAGAGAAGATAAAGGGGAACATTTCCTTAATTCAAGCTAAAGATATTATTTAGAATTAGATTATAGGAGTAATGAAAACAATATGGGAATCACTGGTTCTAAATTCAAAAGAAAAGAGTATAATCAGAGATCTACAAGAGCTCATATTAGCTAGCAAACAAAAACTGCAAGATAGAGCTCTATGGGCTAAAAAGTTAATAGATTTTTTTAAAATCCAAATCAGATCAAGAACTGGGAGAACATGAGATTAAAGACAAAACATTATGTGTTATAGAAATTAACAAGATGGTGGTGAAGAACGCATACATGAATTCAGCAAAAAAGAGGTTGATAGAGATCAAGCAAGCAGTAGATAAGTTCAACACCATGTTTGATAAAAGAACTAGGGCAGGATTTCCATCTTGCTAGGATCTGCAAGGTAATTTATTGTTCTAGGAAATATATGAAACTTTTTTGGTGGAAGAAAAAAGAAAAATTGACCATACTCATGAGAAGACTGCAATTTTCAAAGGAATAAGAATTGTCAATTATCTGTATAAATCTTTTCAGTTATTATTGATGGTCAAGACTCTGTTTCTGGACAAACCCACTTACACCAAGATCATTTCTTCTAGATTAGAACATCATAGCTAGTTCATGCTCCGAAGACAAATGCTGAACTCTGGAAAAAGTGCAGAGAATGGATGTCCAATCTTCCTGAAGACACATCAGCAGCAAATGATACTCATAAAACAACATAATATTTCTATTTATTATTGTATTTTCTTTTGTTTTTCTTATATAATGAGGTTGTAATGTTACCCTCAATTGTAATGAAATTATTTGATAGAAGAAAGTAGTAGTTTAAGTAGTTTTAAGAAGTTTTGGTAGTTACAAACTACTTTTTAATGTATTTAAGAAAGACAAAAATGAGGAAGAAAGGTGGGAGTTTTGGAACCTCTCGAAGACTATATTTTTTTACTTATTTCTTTGAAGAGTTAATTAAATAAGTCTCAATTTTCCTGAAATTTTTGATAGTGGTTTGTATTTCTTGTGTCATCTTGTGTTATTTATTCTTATGAATGAATTGACGTAAAGAAGATGTTGGTCTCTGAATTACATTTGTAGGTAAGAGTTAAATATCCTTAAATTTGCTCCTTCACTTCAACTCATATTTGTTCATAAATTCTCTCTAAAACTTAAGTTAATATATCCCGTGTTTACAATATATTATCTTAAGATTCCCTAAATTTCTTCTTTCTCATTCACATTTCAACAGTTAAAGGCATTGTGTAATCTTCTATTACTCCAAGGCATTAAGGGTTTTTTTTTTTAAACTAATTTCCAAAGGAATAGAAAAAAAACTGAATGATAAATATTTTTTCCATAAAATACTGTTAAAATGTCTTAAGCACTGATTCCTTTTCACAATCAAGGGATTGTCTCTTAAGAACAAACATTTTCTGGTGCCATTGTCGGGGACGAAGAATCGTTTTTTTTCCCCTGGGTTTTCAGATTATTTCCTCTCGTTGTTTAGTGAGGAGGAAACTTTGGTTGTGTTTCATCATACTCAGAATTATGGCTTAAAAAAGGCCTCGCACGAGGTCAGATACCTCACAGCAGAAGGTTCTTGCTTTATCATACCCTGAAAGATTGATTTCAAAGAGAGTTGAGAAACCTAAAACTCCCTCAACACCTAGTCCTACTTTTTCTGCCCATGGCAGTAGTTCAAGTCATCCTTTGTTTGAAATACATCTGAAGTACTTCATTTCTTGGAACAAGATTCACCTTTTACACGTATTTAATTTCAAGAGCCTAAACTGGAAGAACACTCATTTGAGTATGTTTCTTTTATTTTTACACAAGATCAACAAGTTCCAATTGGTTTTTCCTCTTCCATTGTTCATCGGCCTACTCCCATAACAATTTTACCATCACCTCCATTTACTTTCACAACAGGTTCATCATCTGCATTCAACCAAAGTACATTTAAGCAAGGTGTAAACATGGCATCACTAGCCTTATTATTAAACTTATATGCTCTACTCAATCTTCCACAGCCATTTAATGCGATGCCTCAAGAATATCTTAAATTAGTTCCTCATTTCACTGGGGAGGATGAAGTCACTACAGAGAAACACTTATCTGTGTTTTGAAATTTTGCCGAAAATTCGAATGTTGAATATCTTGATGTTGTAAGGAGGCATTTTGTTCCGTCTCTAGATGGAGAGGCTAGAAAGTGTTTCAAAGGATTGCCAAAAAATTCCATTAATACATGGGATGAACTAGAAAATAAATTCACTCAGAAATGGGGAGAAAAAAATGGATCATGGTTATTCATTAACAAAATTCAATGCAATTAAAAGAAAATCTAATGAAAATATTTCTGATTTTATCAAAAGATTCAATAAGTTGTATAATATTTTTCCTATAGATATTAAGCCCCCTCCTTTAGGAGCGAAGGTGGTTTTTTTGGGGGATTTTGAAGTTGATTCCAGTTTCACACTTAGAGAAAGGAGATACCCTACTCTTGAAAAAATACAGATAGATGGTTTAGAAAATGAAGCCAATATGAATGTAGCTAGTAAGGTGATAGAAAAATAGTGTAATATTCCTAAATTAGCACACAACTAATTTGAATATTAAATTTTTGAGTTTTCTCTTAGATAGAAGAATAAGAGGGTATGGAGACACATAAATCTCCTTAGTAGGAATAAAAGACACTCCTAGTGTGAATGGAGGTCATATTAAGGCTGGATTGAAGACTTTTAGGTGTGAAAAGGGGGTTGGAGCATGAAGACTAGGTCAACTTTGACCAAATCAAACAACGTTGTTATGGAGGAGTGGCATTGATTGTGGGACAACACAGTTTTGGAGGGAGATTGATTGCATAGAGGTAGTGACCTAATTTGGTGGGGCCAAGGGTGAGGAAGCTCATAACTTATAGAAGGAAGAGGATGATAGCCATATGGGGTTATGTTTTAGATGATTATTTTGATATGGTCTATTTAGACTTGTTGCTCTCTTTAGCTATTTAGCTAAGATTTCATGTGTTGTTTAGCATAGGGTGTTCCTGGTTGGGAATCCAACCTCTTCCCTTGAGAATCTCTTGGGAGAGTATTGCACTACCTTTTCCACTATCCGACATCTGTCCAACGTACATCTTCGTTGTACAACGCAATTTTTGCCGAGTATTGTGTTGTGTTGCAGGGTGCAACAGTGGAGAGTTGATTTGGGTCATTTCCTTGCTTTATTTCAGTTGGAGGAAAGTTTCCTATATTGGGAGACTAGAAAAGAGAACCCCTAAGAATTATTTTATCATCTAGCATCAGGCTAAGATACTGCTATCAGTTACAACGTAGTTTTCTGAAGAAAATGCATTATTTCAGTGTGAAGTTGTAGTGAAGGGTTTGAAGCCCTAGTTGGGGGAGATAGATTTTCAGTGAGGGGATAAACCTCTCATTTGGAGAATATATAGGGGGATTTTTGATACATTTCCATATCATATCAACAACCTCCTATTATCCATATAGTTGCATAGATTATTCAGTTCTAGGGTCATATTTGTATTTTCTGCATTTTGTGTATTTCAGGAAACCCTTCCTGGGTTATCTTGGAAACGTGATTGGGAGCTTAGATCTATGTTCCTGGCATTATTTGAGCCATATAACTTCATATCTATGTATTTACATTATTCAGTAGTAGTTATATCTAATAAAATTGCGCTATCATAGCCTTGGGTATTTGTTTTTTAGCAGTGTTATTCATATTTCATGTACATGTTCTCTTGAGGCTTGTTTTGCCAACTTAAGTGATTATTTCCTCAAGAAATTGTATAAATTTTTATGCTATTATATTAATATGATGCATATATGATATTCTTACATTTTATGTGTTGATTTACACTGCTATTTCCAATTTTGTGTTCATATATTGCTGCTTCCCCATTTGGGAATATTATAGTGGTATCAGAGCATAATCTTGGCTCAGCCCGTGGATCTCAGTCATTATGCTATCAGGAGAATAAGAAGAAGGAGAAAGAGATCATAATGATAGAAAGAATGATTTTAATCTCATTTCTCAGATCTAAGAGGGACCTCACCAAGGAGGTCAAGAAAACAAAAATGGAGAGATGCAATGAGACCTCCAAAGGGTTTCAAGAAGAGGAAGGTCCATGTACTTCCTATCAACAAAAGAGAGATCTGGTATTGCATAGAGCTCCAAAGGAACATACTATACCCTTTCCTTTTGAAGAAAACAACAAGAGGCATGGAGATGGAGGATACTTAGATCATGAGATTCTAAGTGAGTATCTTGCAGAATATAAGTCTCAAGCAAGATCTTTCAAGGAGAATCTAACTGTCCCACAGTTCATTTAGCTCAAGGAAGAAAGAATACCTTACAACAATATATTTCTATTGCCTACATTTTATGGGTCATCCGCATGTACAAAAAGAACTTGGGGAATGAAGTTGTATGTATTGTTCCTGCTACATCCAGTAGTAGAGAGAGAAATTGTTGAGATTTCAGCACTACACCTTTAGGGTGAAGAAAATATTTGGTGGTTCAACCATTTGAGTCATGCAAGAGTGACTGCATATGCAGATTTTACTCAAAGGTTGATCAATATGTTTGACAAGAATAAATAGAGGAGAAGGAGCTTCCATCACCACTTGTTGCAGGATCACTTGCATCAGGAGAAATAACACTTTCACCTTTTCAAGGTGGTCTTGATCTCTTGACATTTAGATTCCCATGCATTATTACGGAGATGCATGAGGAGGAGGAGACTTGTACCATCACTAATGCAGCCATAAAAGAGCAGCCATCATCATTAGTAGTTGGGAAAGTCATCACACCAAAGGAACGAACCCTTGTATTAGTACAAGATGTTCCCAAGCTTTACCAAGGTATGCACATGTTTCCACTTTCTGTTATTTCAACACATCATATGGAGGATTGTGGGAATATACTTTTGCATGACCTAGGGTAAAAGTGCCTTACTAATTTGGAGCAACAAACTATAACTGCGCTGAGGACCCCTCATTTGTTCAAGGAGGAGATATATAGTCATCCTATTATATCATTGTTGAGCTGCACACAACTCTTGGGGTTGGAGTGTAGAATTTTGAAGGATGTGATGAACATTGTCCTAAGAAAAACAACGTAGAACTATGTGTTCAGCATTGAGCATAATATTGAGACAGCATATGCACCATCATGGATATTAGCAACACTGTCATTGAGCAGCAGTGATGAGTTGGGGGCCCGAACATTATTGGAGCATTCCAATCACCATTCTACATGTGTAGAAGGGGATAGGAAGATGGTTGATGATTGGTGATTCCAATGACCATTCAGTTTATTTGGATCCTTATGGGATCACATTGTCATTGATGATTGGTCTTCATTTGGAGATCTCCATGCGATTGCATTTCAACATCCCATGAAATGCAAAGATATAAATCTGATTTGGGAGGATGGTATTCTCCATTGGAGGAATTCCAATTTTGATCATGATGACGAACACTCACCATTGGTTCGATGGGTGATGTTTATGAGCAAGAGGATGGAAAGGAACTTGCAGATCTATGACACAAGTCAAGAGGAGCCAAGGCTGCGTTGGCTACTCTTGAAAGAGTTTGGTCATCATGTGACACATTCTATTTCAAAGAGTATGTTGTTGGTCAGGACTTGGCATGGAACTTGCATCATATGGTAGCAAGGAGTTTGGGTACATTGCATTGATATGAAATTATTCATGTCAATCATCATGTTTTCACCTCATGATTTGTATGACGGAGGTGTGAGGAGGCAGCAAGAGCTTTTGTTGCTTTGGCTACTCTTGGGAGAGTATGGGCTGAATTTATCCCATACTTTGTAGGATGTTTCAAGAGAAAGGAATGGCACAATCCAAGTGCAAGGAGGCTACCCTTCAACATTGAAGGATCAGGAGGTACTTCCACATAGCAAGGAGACTTGCACACATAGCAACATGATGGTGGATGACTTTGGCATATGGCATGTCAAATAATGGAGTCATGGGGTGGCAAAAGCCTCATCACTAAGGCCAACAACATTGTCACTTGTAATTATGTATCTATTGATGGAGTGTTCCAAGGGGAGAAGGCATCCCTTCATTTTGTAGACCTTTATGAGGAGATTCTCATCGGAGGGCTCATCCATGGGCCTGACTTTCAGCCTAATCTAAGTACATGTTAAGAGTTGTGATTTTTCACTTATTGATTATCTAACACTTTATTTTCATTCTCTTACCATCTCTATACAATGCATTGCTCCACAAGAGGGCAAGCCTCTATTTGGGCTTCATGGTAACTTTGGGACTAACATCTATGATGGAGATAGCCATTTCTTGTATGGCTTTGGGAAAGTGTTTTACTATTTACTGTATGCTTAGTTGGTATACAATGTCATTTACTATTTACTAGTAGATGATATGACATACACAACTAGCAAATTGTTTGGAGGCAACATCCCATGGCATGTTTTGAAACAACAGTTAGAAAAATTGCATTGTGACCACTTGGGAAACTATTGGTACCTTCCAGAAATACATGAAACCTTCAATAATTTTCTTATTTGGATTACATATGAAGGTAATGTCATATTAATTTTATATGTAATGATCTAGGAAAGAACCAAAGAGTGGGTTTTTGAGGATCCAATTTCCTTTTTGCTTCACGAAGGCAACATTATTGCGGCCCAAATTCAGTATCAGCTCTACATTTATCATAAGTGGAGAGAGAGATAGCATGGGATGGAAAATTTGATCCATCATATTGAGCTATGCAACCCACTTACTTTGCATGAGCTTAAGGTGGAGGAGATATTTCATGAGTTGCCATGTTGGAGGGTGACTCACTTTTTGTGGATGATAACTTGGGGTTTGGAGCTTCACATGGGAAGGAATATTCCCAATAATTTGTTCAGCCCATGCCTCAAGAAGGCCTCTAGACCACATATAGTTTCCTCCATGGATATCCCACTTGTTCAAGATGAAAGCCATTTGGATTTTTCACCAAAGGCATACTTATACACTTGGGAGGAGCAACTTTTAGACTTGTTGATGAGACAACATCTTGTTCATTGGAGGAGCTTATCATATGAGGATTCTACAGGAGGAAGAGGAGAGGATATTCAGTTATATCCTTGCAGTTTCTTGAGGAGAAGCAACATTTGGGAGGGGAGGACTATAATATTCCTAAATTAGCACACAACTAATTGGAATATTAAACTTTTGATTTTTATCTTAGATATAGGAATAAGAGGGTATGGAGACCCATAAATATCCTTAGTAGGAATAAAAAACACTCCTAGTGTGAATGGAGGTCATCTTAAAGCTATATTGAAGACCCTTAGGAGTGAAAAGGGGGCTGGAGCATGAATGCTGGGTCAACTTTGACCAAATAAAACAACATTGTTATGGAGGAGTGGCATTCATGGTGGGATAGAGCAGTTTTGGTGGGAAATTGATTGCATGGAGATAGTGACCTAATCGAGTGGGGCAAAGGGTGAGGAAGCTCTTAAATTATATAAAGAAGAGGATGTTAGACATATGGGGTTATGTTTTAAATTATTAATTTGATACAGTCTATTAGACTTGTTGCTCTCTTTAGCTGTGTAGCTAAGATTGCATGTGTTGTTTAGCACAGGGTGTTCCTAGTCAGGAATCCCACCTCTTCCATTGAGAAGCTCTTAGGAGAGTATTTCACTACCTTGGCCACTATCCATCATTTTTCCAAGCTACATCCTTGTTTCACAGCTCAGTTTTTGCAGAGTATTGTGATGTGTTGCAGGGTGCAGCAATGGAGAGTTGATTTGGGTCATTTCCTTGCTTGATTTCAGTTGGAGGAAAGTTTCCTTCCATTATGATAGTAGAGAAGTGAACCCCTGAGCATTATTTTATCATCTAGAATCAGGATAAGGTACTGCTATCAGTTACAATGCAATTTTTTGAAGAAACTGTGTTATTTCAGTGTGCAGTTACAGTGAAGGGTTTGGAGATCTAGTTGGGGGAGACAGATTTTCAGTGAGGGGATCAACCTCCCATTTGGAGAATATACAAGAGGATTTTTAATAAATTTATAGATCATGTTATTTCCCAAATCCACCTTAGGCTGAAGGAAGGCGAGATTCAGGGTAACACCAAACCACGCTCAGTCTGGTAGCTAGCCCTACCAGAATAGGAGAGGGCTCTCTCTGGGTCAATCTCAGCGAAATTTATTCAATGGGGCTTGAGATGAATGAAAAAAAAACTAATATTAGGCTAGATGTTCAAATAGGAGGATTTTTTTTATTTTTAGGGGTTTTTTTGGGAAAAGGGAAGGCAGTTTTTTGGGCTTGGGGATGAGGCCAATTTCTTGCAGAGTTCAAGTTGGGGCAGGGAAGGTAATGGCTTTGATGTATTAGATTGAATTAATGGATATAAAATACTGCTGAGGAGATGAAGAGGGCAAGAGGCTACAAGGATCCTCTTCAAGCAGATGAAAACACATAAAACTAAACAAAAGTTTAAGGCAGAGCACCAGCAAACTAATTTATTCTACCTTAGTTACTCATTTGTTTAATTTCAGAAGAAAAGAGAAGGGAAATGGCATACATAAAACATTACTGAGCTTACAATTACATGGAGAAAAACATCATCAAAACTCATATCCACAAGGATCCCAACAAGTGCTGCAAAACCCTGGTCTTTTCTTTGCCAAAAATGCAGAAGTGTATGTACAATGAGGTGCCAAACTATTCCCAAGAGTCCAACCCTGAAAATGTCTCAGAAAATACATGATATAGACCATCCTAACCCCTTCCCATGCCTCTAGGGGTCGATCTCATCCTTCTAGGAGCTGTTTCAACCAATTCTAAACTAGGAACTGAAATCTAGGCAATCAAACAACTTGCCTCTATATGCTAGGAAACTAATCCATTCACTTAATTTTCACTTTTTAGTGAATGAATCCTCTAGAACAAGTAAAAATTAGCCAAAATTACATCATAATAATCAAATTACATCAATATCGATTAATAGTTACATCAAAATGTAAAACTAGTCAAAACTGGGCGAATTTCTGAGCTGAAGGGTGAAAAATAGACAAAAGTCCTCTATGCGCCACGCCCAAAAACACAATGCGTCGTGCCACTTTGGAGGTGATTTTGA